>JAUIMM010000769.1:1347500-1620000 GCA_031769625.1 Taudactylus pleione | reverse complement strand
GTGTGTTACTTTGTCTCTGTGAGTCACTCTATACATGGGGGCCTCTCGGTGCATTAGAGTCACTGTACATGCGGGGGTCACTATAAATGGGGGGCACTCTGTGTCTGGGGGTCACTGTACATGGGGGGAGTCACTGACTATCACTGTGTCTGGGGTAAGGGAATCACTGTTTGGTGGGGTCACACTGTGTTGAGATCACTGTTTATCATTCTGTGTTTGGAGAGTCACTATATTTGGGGGATAGGTCTATGTTGGGGGGTTGCAGCTCCATTGGTTATTGTTGTGTCTCAGTGGTGCCAGTCTTCTTCCTTTCTCTATGATACAGCCCGGAGCCGGATCCTAGTGGTATACACTGTGACATGCAGAAGGATCCTGGCTCCTGCTCTGTACTACGTACTGTGGGAAGGGTCTCTGTGGCTGTAATGACAGGATAGTACTGGCTGCAGGGGATGGGGAAGGGTCTCTGTGGCTGTAATGACAGGATAGTACTGGCTGCAGGGGATGGGGAAAGGTCTCTGCGGCTGTAATGACAGGATAGTACTGGCTGCAGGTGACGGGGAAGGGTCTCTGCGGCTGTAATGACAGGAAAGTACTGGCTGCAGGTGACGGGGAAGGTTCTCTGCGGCTGTAATGACAGGAAAGTACTGGCTGCAGGTGACGGGGAAGGGTCTCTGCAGCTGTAATGACAGGATAGTACTGGCTGCAGGTGACGGGGAAGGGTCTCTGCGGCTGTAATGACAGGATAGTACTGGCTGCAGGTGACGGGGAAGGGTCTCTGCGGCTGTAATGACAGGATAGTACTGGCTGCAGGTGACGGGGAAGGGTCTCCGGCTGTAATGACAGGATAGTACTGGCTGCAGGTGACGGGGGAAGGGTCTCTGCGGCTGTAATGACAGGACAGTACTGGCTGCAGGTGATGGGGATGGGTCTCTGCGGCTGTAATGACAGGACAGTACTGGCTGCAGGTGACGGGGAAGGGTCTCTGTGGCTGTAATGACAGGATAGTACTGGCTGCAGGGGATGGGGAAGGGTCTCTGTGGCTGTAATGACAGGATAGTACTGGCTGCAGGGGATGGGGAAGGGTCTCTGTGGCTGTAATGACAGGATAGTACTGGCTGCAGGGGATGGGGAAGGGTCTCTGTGGCTGTAATGACAGGATAGTACTGGCTGCAGGGGATGGGGAAGGGTCTCTGTGGCTGTAATGACAGGATAGTACTGGCTGCAGGGGATGGGGAAGGGTCTCTGTTGCTGTAATGACAGGATAGTACTGGCTGCAGGGGATGGGGAAGGGTCTCTGTTGCTGTAATGACAGGATAGTACTGACTGCAGGGGATGGGGAAGGGTCTCTGCGGCTGTAATGACAGGATAGTACTGACTGCAGGGGATGGGGAAGGGTCTCTGTGGCTGTAATGACAGGATAGTACTGGCTGCAGGGGATGGGGAAGGGTCTCTGCGGCTGTAATGACAGGATAGTACTGGCTGCAGGGGATGGGGAAGGGTCTCTGCGGCTGTAATGACAGGATAGTACTGGCTGCAGGGGATGGGGAAGGGTCTCTGCGGCTGTAATGACAGGATAGTACTGGCTGCAGGGGATGGGGAAGGGTCTCTGTCGCTGTAATGACAGGATAGTACTGGCTGCAGGGGATGGGGAAGGGTCTCTGTCGCTGTAATGACAGGATAGTACTGGCTGCAGGGGATGGGGAAGGGTCTCTGTGGCTGTAATGACAGGACAGTACTGGCTGCAGGGGATGGGGAAGGGTCTCTGTGGCTGTAATGACAGGATAGTACTGGCTGCAGGTGATGGGGAAGGGTCTCTGTGGCTGTAATGACAGGATAGTACTGGCTGCAGGGAATGGGGAAGGGTCTCTGTGGCTGTAATGACAGGATAGTACTGGCTGCAGGTGATGGGGAAGGGTCTCTGTGGCTGTAATGACAGGATAGTACTGGCTGCAGGGGATGGGGAAGGGTCTCTGTCGCTGTAATGACAGGACAGTACTGGCTGCAGGGGATGGGGAAGGGTCTCTGTGGCTGTAATGACAGGATAGTACTGGCTGCAGGTAATGGGGAAGGGTCTCTGTGGCTGTAATGACAGGATAGTACTGGCTGCAGGTGATGGGGAAGGGTCTCTGTGGCTGTAATGACAGAATAGTACTGGCTGCAGGTGATGGGGAAGGGTCTCTGTGGCTGTAATGACAGGATAGTACTGGCTGCAGGTGATGGGGAAGGGTCTCTGTGGCTGTAATGACAGAATAGTACTGGCTGCAGGTGATGGGGAAGGGTCTCTGTGGCTGTAATGACAGAATAGTACTGGCTGCAGGTGATGGGGAAGGGTCTCTGTGGCTGTAATGACAGGATAGTACTGGCTGCAGGGGATGGGGAAGGGTCTCTGTTGCTGTAATGACAGGATAGTACTGGCTGCAGGTAATGGGGAAGGGTCTCTGTGGCTGTAATGACAGGATAGTACTGGCTGCAGGGGATGGGGAAGGGTCTCTGTTGCTGTAATGACAGGATAGTACTGGCTGCAGGGGATGGGAAGGGTCTCTGTGATGGATCACTGAACATCGATGGTGGGCGATGGGAAATATCCGATCGTATCCCGGCATCGCACCGATCCGTCGCAGATTTATGGGCACCTTCAGGTTCCTTTGTCTGTGGGGCAGCTGGGTGGTGTGATGAGTGGCAGCTGCCTACAGAGGGCATTATCCTCAGCACCTGGGGGAAGGTGAGATGCTCAGCAATCCGCTAAACAGTCTTGTGTAACCCCTGAAGCACCACAAAGAGCAGCATGCCTTTGTATGTAACAACCATGGGTTTTGCTTTTTTATGGCGTTATCTTTTTGTAATTATTATTCTAATTTTTAGTTTTTTGTTCTGTCCTTCTTATTTCTGTGCTGATGTGACCGTAATAATCCGAGTTGTACCCCAAGACCCCCACGCTGGCAGTGCCCTCCTCTTTGTTGGCTGTGTGATTGGGTTTATCAGACGTTACAGTGACATCTAGTTACATACTGGGAAATGTGTTTCTTTTCCATCAGAAGACATGCCTTTGTATCTCTGCCCGCCTGCATCTACCCAGCCTCTCTGGGAAATCTGCGGATCCTGTGCTGGCAGGGTGCGATGCCCCTATGCTGGCAGGGCGCGATGCCCCTATGCTGGCAGGGCGCGATGCCCCCATGCTGGCAGGGCGCGATGCCCCCATGCTGGCAGGGCGCGATGCCCCCATGCTGGCAGGGCGCGATGCCCCCATGCTGGCAGGGCGCGATGCCCCCATGCTGGCAGGGCGCGATGCCCCCATGCTGGCAGGGCGCGATGCCCCCATGCTGGCAGGGTACGATGCCCCTATGCTTAGTGTAATATACTATTTGACCTGATTATATAAGAGCGTACTATATTGCTTTATGTGGCAGAGACTCGGAGCTTGTGTCTGTATGCAGAGTGACATGCATATTAATGCCCTAACAGTCTATTTTCTGACTACCTCTCAGTCATTACCCACTTAATCACATTTTAGCCTTTGCAATTAACACCAGGTTCCCAGAGGTGGCTCAGTGCCAGGCTGCTGTGCCAGACACTCGGTGCCATGCTCTCGTCCAGGCCCTTTGTCCGGATTCCCAGGGAAGCCTTTGTCCTCCATTCCTTTTAAAATGAGACTGTTTCATTCTTTCTTTCTGCTTCTCAGAGTATCGCCAGCTCATCATTCAGTGATTCCTAATAACGGGAGAGAACCAGCCTGTTTTAGATTGCGTTATATTTGCAAATTGATTCCCTTGTTCCAATCATATAAAATAGTCCATAGAAAAAAGCTTAAAACAAAAAAACATAAAAAGTTTTCAGAAATAAGATTATTTTTGAGCCTATCCCAACACAGAATATAAGGTCCTTGTTGTGTTATCATACAATTCAGAACATGCCGCTATTTCATTTCTAATGTACTATTGCGCCCCAGAAACAAGCTTAGGGATAGCTCAGCTCTCTGTGCCCACCCCTCCCCCAGCTCGCTCTGACAAAGGTGCCAGGAGCATCTCTAATTTTCCCTCGCACCTCTCAGCCATGTTGGGCTTCCGTATTGTGATGTGCGCAGCGGAACATCGTGGGAAGACATTGTAGGGAACTGAATACCACCCTTCGCTTTCTCTCTGAATCTCTTGAGTCACCAAAGACAATATTACAAAACTCTCTGCATAATCTGTAAAAATGTATTTGCCCTGAGCGAGTGAGACTGGCATATACGGGAAACGTCAGGCCGAGAGCGTGGGAATGGCGTCTGACAATGGACAATATAACTGTATGTGAAATATGGGAATATCGATGCCTCACTGAATTAAATGGACTTGGTGAGGTGGAAAGGTCCTTGTGAAACGTGCCGGTCACTTGGGAAAATTGCTGCTAAGAGTCGCTAAGCTGTCATTGGTAAATTGCTTCCTTTCTGCAGGCCAGCGAGGGTTAATCGATTCTGCAGAATGTTTACAAAACAAAGATTGTAATCTCTACCACAATAATAAGTGTATATATGTATTTACTTTAGTAACAATGCTACAAAATGCTACAAATATATCCTGCTGGCAAATGACAATTACAGAGAAATGTCCTGAAAACCTGTAAAGTTTATTGTGATTTAGATAAAAGTTGAAATTGTTCCGGTGAGAAATTCCACGGCGAGGAGCTGATTGTGTAATATCTACGTATCGCAGCGGGGATTTATCACACTGACAGGAGCTGGGGGGCTTTGGGCTTTCCATTAACGCTTCATTCTAGAGAAATGTTATCAAGGTTTGGAATTGGGTTTATATCAGGAGCCCAGCGAGTCTGAGTCTGCGATGCAGGTCGTGTTCTTTCTGTCTGACGCTTTGGAAAACACCAGTGATGTCATAGCGCTAGATCCTGCGGTTGTTAGATCTGGGTGTTGTTTATTATCGGCCTGCCATGGGGTAACCATTCCCTTTCCGCCTGTTCCTCATTAGTAGCCCCCCATATACAGGTGTGGGATCTCTTATCCGGATATCTGTATCCAGGGGGTTCCAAATGACCGAAAGTAGATCTAAAAATGAGGGAAAACGTCCGGCACACAGACATGGTCATCGCGTGTCACTCTGCGGAGCGCTGCTAAACCAGGTGACATCATAGCCCAGTGCCCGGCTCCCTGCCCAGCGACATAGCTCATTGATTTCATGTCAGTTAGTAAATTTTAGGCATGATGCCATAAATCATGGAAATCCCCTTATCTGTAACGTGATAAGTCCCGATTGTGCTGGATAACTAATCCCATACCGGTACCTCCTCCCAGTAGCCGCAGTATCCCTGGAGCCCGCTCTTTGCGCCTGATTCTGAATGGATCGGCAGATTTCTACATACTGCACATGTGTATGCAATGCAGTGCGTGTGCGAGAAGGCATCATTGCGATCACACTGCGATCACGCAGACCACGGAGAGCCATCGCAGAATGATTGACAGTCAGTGAGCATTTGGGGGTGGTCGGTTGAAACGCAGGCGGGCGTTGCCTGGTATTCGCGTGGTATTCACTGTGACGGCATATGCAGCCTGAGTACTTACTGTGGGCCTGATTCAGACCCGCTCGCAAGAGCTAAGCGCTCGCAAGTGGGTCAGTGGTGGGGCATTACGCACGCACAGCATGTGCAATACGCATGCGCAAGCCCGGAGCGAGTGAGAAATTCACTCGCTCCGGGGCTCGCTACAAACGGGCCGGCTGTCGATGTTGATAGATAGCTCGCCCCGTTTTACAGGCGGGGTATGGGGGTGGCTGGACAAAGGGAGGCGTTCCTGAAGGAACACCTGCCGTTTGTGGGCGGCCCTACTAGTAGTGAGTTTCCGGCTCTATTAGAGCCAGAAGCTCACTGGGGCTTGCGGCAGGCAAGACCCTACCACAAGGGTCTCGTCGCAAGCACAATGGTCGCGATGGTTGCGACCATCACCTGGCCGCTCGCAAAGCTGTGGGTGGTCACCCACAGCTTAGCGAGCGGCCAGGAGGCTGGTTTAAAAAAAAAAAAAAAGCCGCCCTGATTCAGAGCGAGCGCTCGCTTTTTGTGAGCGGCTCTGAATCAGGTCCAGTGTACAACGAGGTCAGCAATGTCTGAGTAAGGTCAGAGTAGCTGGAAGTGTGTGTGACGGGCCGATGTTACTCAATGTTCCCAATGTATACGCAGGACTGCATGGTATTACGGATGTGAGATAGCGGTAATGGGCGTCTCTATGCTGGCCGTGCGACGGAATTATGATAGTATTCATTAGCATATTTTCGCAGCGGGTCTGCGCAAGTGTGCTCCCATTCATGTAATAAAGAAAATTGGGCTAATTCTAAGTCTCATGAAAGTCGCATTGCGCACAGACCTCACGGATTTCAGGACATTGCGTATGCTGCAGGGATAGAAATTGGCTTCCGTGAAATTGGCGCTTCGGGTGGTAACTGGATGGGGACCATGCGATCGTACTGTCTGGTGGGCGTGTCCTTGCTCAGTCATTTCTGCCGCACAAGTTGTAAGGAAGTGAATCGAAGTTTGCATTGGCGCATATGCGTTCACTCTTCTTGCTGGTTTTTGTAGTGCGCCATTCTGCCGTCTAATGGCAAACTTTGCATTCTGCATTTTCCAAGTTCACCCCATCGCAATTCCGTCATTCTTAGTGACAATCCCAGTGTTTTATCTGAGGACATAATAATGCAGAGACCTCGGTCTACACTGTGCTGATAACATACTGTACCCTCATTCCTGTATTGGGATAGACTCTGCCCCTGTGACTGAGATACACACACACACACACATAGATACACACACACATAGATACACACACACATAGATACACACACACATAGATACACACACACATAGATACACACACACATAGATACACACACACATAGATACACACACACATAGATACACACACACATAGATACACACACACATAGATACACACACACATAGATACACACACACATAGATACACACACACATAGATACACACACACATAGATACACACACACATAGATACACACACACATAGATACACACACACATAGATACACACACACATAGATACACACACACATAGATACACACACACATAGATACACACACACATAGATATACACACACATAGATATACACACACACATACACATATACACACATATACACACATATACACACATATACACACACATATATATACACATACATAGATACACACACATACATATATATACACACACACATATATATACACACACACATATATATATATATATACACACACACATACATAGATACACACACATATATACACACACACACACACACACACACACACACACACACACTGCTCAGTGCAAGGACAAGCAGAGACACAGGGACAATATGTCATTATTATTGCTATAAGTGATGAATATAAAGTGAATTAAAAATGTAACATGCATATAAATTGATACCTAACTTCTAATTTGTGCTAACGTCTCGCAGACCGCTGTCCCCCCCCTCGGTTCTCACACTGCATGTTAATGTGCAAGATGCTAAATAAATGCTAATTTTAGGTGTTTCTTGGCAATAACTAGAGCTTGTTCCCGGTAATAGGAAGCAGAAGAAAGTGAAGGGTATAGATCGCAACTGCTAAAGCGTACGCAGACGGCCGATTGTTGTGTACTGCGCATACATACATAGTGCTAAACTCCAATCGCACTGCAGAAACGCAGACCACGGAGAGCTATCGCAGAGCGAGTGATGGGCAGCGATTGTTTGGGGGAGTGGTCAGAGAAACGCAGGCGCGTCTGTCCATTTGAATGCAGTTTCCTGGGTGTGCATAAATTAGACACTGCAACGGCATACGCAGCCTGAGTACTTCTGCGCCAGTTCTGACCTACTGTAATTCTGCGCAAGGGGTCGAAGTTACAGATGTATACACAGGACTGTGAGGTATTACAGATGTGAGATAGCAGTAGTGGTATCTCTATGCTGGCTGTGCTGTGGCTGATGTTACAGATGTATACACAGGACTGTGAGGTATTACAGATGTGAGATAGCAGTAGTGGGCGTCTCTATGCTGGCTGAGCTGTGGATGATGTTACAGATGTATACACAGGACTGTGAGGTATTACAGATGTGAGATAGCAGTAGTGGGTGTCTCTATGCTGGCTGTGCTGTGGCTGATGTTACAGATGTATACATAGGACTGTGAGGTATTACAGATGTGAGATAGCAGTAGTGGTGTCTCTATGCTGGCTGAGCTGTGGATGATGTTACAGATGTATACACAGGACTGCGAGGTATTACAGATGTGAGATAGCAGTAGTGGGTGTCTCTATGCTGGCTGTGCTGTGCCTGATGTTACAGATGTATACACAGGACTGTGAGGTATTACAGATGTGAGATAGCAGTAGTGGGTGTCTCTATGCTGGCTGTGCTGTGGCTGATGTTACAGATGTATACACAGGACTGTGAGGTATTACAGATGTGAGATAGCGGTAGTGGGTGTCTCTATGCTGGCTGTGCTGTGGCTGATGTTACAGATGTATACACAGGACTGTGAGGTATTACAGATGTGAGATAGCGGTAGTGGGTGTCTCTATGCTGGCTGTGCTGTGGCTGATGTTACAGATGTATACACAGGACTGTGAGGTATTACAGATGTGAGATAGCGGTAGTGGGTGTCTCTATGCTGGCTGTGCTGTGGCTGATGTTACAGATGTATACACAGGACTGTGAGGTATTACAGATGTGAGATAGCAGTAGTGGGCGTCTCTATGCTGGCTGTGCTGTGGCTGATGTTACAGATGTATACACAGGACTGTGAGGTATTACAGATGTGAGATAGCAGTAGTGGGTGTCTCTATGCTGGCTGTGCTGTGGCTGATGTTACAGATGTATACACAGGACTGTGAGGTATTACAGATGTGAGATAGCAGTAGTGGGTGTCTCTATGCTGGCTGTGCTGTGGCTGATGTTACATATGTATACACAGGACTGTGAGGTATTACAGATGTGAGATAGCAGTAGTGGGTGTCTCTATGCTGGCTGTGCTGTGGCTGATGTTACAGATGTATACACAGGACTGTGAGGTATTACAGATGTGAGATAGCAGTAGTGGGCGTCTCTATGCTGGCTGTGCTGTGGCTGATGTTACAGATGTATACACAGGACTGTGAGGTATTACAGATGTGAGATAGCAGTAGTGGGTGTCTCTATGCTGGCTGTGCTGTGGCTGATGTTACAGATGTATACACAGGACTGTGAGGTATTACAGATGTGAGATAGCAGTAGTAGGTGTCTCTATGCTGGCTGTGCTGTGGCTGATGTTACAGATGTATACACAGGACTGTGGTATTACAGATGTGAGATAGCAGTAGTGGGCGTCTCTATGCTGGCTGTGCTGTGGTTGATGTTACAGATGTATACACAGGACTGTGAGGTATTACAGATGTGAGATAGCAGTAGTGGGTGTCTCTATGCTGGCTGTGCTGTGGCTGATGTTACTGATGTATACACAGGACTGTGAGGTATTACAGATGTGAGATAGCAGTAGTGGGTGTCTCTATGCTGGCTGTGCTGTGGCTGATGTTACAGATGTATACACAGGACTGTGAGGTATTACAGATGTGAGGTAGCAGTAGTGGGTGTCTCTATGCTGGCTGAGCTGTGACTGATGTTACAGATGTATACACAGGACTGTGAGGTATTACAGATGTGAGATAGCAGTAGTGGGTGTCTCTATGCTGGCTGAGCTGTGGCTGATGTTACAGATGTATACACAGGACTGTGAGGTATTACAGATGTGAGATAGCAGTAGTGGGTGTCTCTATGCTGGCTGTGCTGTGGCTGATGTTACAGATGTATACACAGGACTGTGAGGTATTACAGATGTGAGATAGCAGTAGTGGGTGTCTCTATGCTGTCTGTGCTGTGGCTGATGCTACAGATGTATACACAGGACTGTGAGGTATTACAGATGTGAGATAGCGGTAGTGGGTGTCTCTATGCTGGCTGTGCTGTGGCTGATGTTACAGATGTATACACAGGACTGTGAGGTATTACAGATGTGAGATAGCAGTAGTGGGTGTCTCTATGCTGGCTGTGCCCTATGTTACAGATGTATACACAGTACTGTGAGGTATTACAGATGTGAGATAGCAGTAGTGGGTGTCTCTATGCTGGATGAGCTGTGGCTGATGTTACAGATGTATACACAGGACTGAGGTATTACAGATGTTAGATAGCAGTAGTGGGTGTCTCTATGCTGGATGAGCTGTGGCTGATGTTACAGATGTATACAAAGGACTGTGAGGTATTACAGATGTGAGATAGCGGTAGTGGGTGTCTCTATGCTGGCTGTGCTGTGGCTGATGTTACAGATGTATACACAGGACTGTGAGGTATTACAGATGTGAGATAGCAGTAGTGGGTGTCTCTATGCTGGCTGTGCTGTGGCTGATGTTACAGATGTATACACAGGACTGTGAGGTTTTATCGTAGCATCGTAGGATATGTGTGGTGAAATGGTGTACGATTTATCATTAGGATCGTAGGATAAGTATGGTGATATGGTGTACGATCATAGGATAAGTGTGGTGAAATGGTGTACGATCATAGGATAAGTGTGGTGAAATGGTGTACGATCATAGGATAAGGTGTGGTGAAATGGTGTACGATCATAGGATCAGTGTGGTCACATGGTGTACGATCATAGGATAAGTGTGGTCACATGGTGTACGATCATAGGATAAGTGTGTTCACATGGTGGACGATCATAGGTTAAGTGTGGTCAGATGGTGGACGATAATAGGTTAAGTGTGGTGATATGGTGTACGATCATAGGATTAGATGTGGTGAAATGGTGTACGATCATAGGATTAGATGTGGTGAAATGGTGTACGATCATAGGATAAGTGTGGTGATATGGTGTACGATCATAGGATAAGTGTGGTGAAATGGTGTACGATCATAGGATAAGATGTGGTGAAATGGTGTACGATCATAGGATAAGATGTGGTGAAATGGCGTACGATCATAGGATAAGTGTGGTGATATGGTGTACGATCATAGGATAAGTGTGGTGATATGGTGTACGATCATAGGATAAGAGTGGTGAAATGGTGTACGATCATAGGATAAGTGTGGTGATATGGTGTACGATCATAGGATAAGTGTGGTGAAATGGTGTACGATCATAGGATCAGTGTGGTGAAATGGTGTACGATCATAGGATAAGAGTGGTGAAATGGTGTACGATCATAGGATAAGTGTGGTGATATGGTGTACGATCATAGGATAAGTGGGGAGATATGGTGTACGATCATAGGATAAGTGTGGTGATATGGTGTACGATCATAGGATAAGTATGGTCACATGGTGTACGATCATAGGATAAGATGTGGTGAAATGGTGTACGATCATAGGATAAGTGTGGTGAAATGGTGTACGATCATAGGATAAGTGTGATGAAATGGTGTACGATCATAGGATAAGTGTGGTCACATGGTGTACGATCATAGGATAAGTGTGGTGAATGGCGTACGATCATAGTATATGTGTGGTGAAATGGTGTACGATCATAGGATAAGTGTGGTGAAATGGTGTACGATCATAGGATAAGATATGGTGAAATGGTGTACGATTGATCATTCCGATCATAGGATAAGATGTGGTGAAATGGTGTACTATCATAGGATAAGTGTGGTGAAATGGTGTACGATCATAGGATAAGTGTGGTGAAATGGTGTTCGATTGATCGTTCCGATCATAGGATAAGTGTGGTGAAATGGTGTACGATCATAGGATAAGTGTGGTGAAATGGTGTTCGATTGATCGTTCCGATCATAGGATACGATGTGGTGAAATGGTGTACGATTGATCGTTCCAATCATAGGATAAGATGTGGTGAAATGGTGTACGATCATAGTATGTGTTGTGAAATGGTGTACGATCATAGTATATGTGTGGTGAAAAGGTGTACGATTTATCTTTACGATCGTAGGATAAGTATGGTTAAATGGTGGACGATCATAGGATAAGATGTGGTGAATTGGTGTACGATTATAGGATAAGTGGTGAAATGGTGTACGATTTATCGTTACGATCGTAGGATGTGTGGTGAAATGGTGTAGGATTGATTGTTCCAATCATAGGATAAGAGTGGTGAAATGGTGTACGATCATAGGATAAGAGTGGTGAAATGGTGTACGATCATAGGATAAGTGTGGTGAAATGGTGTACGATCATAGGATAAGTGTGGTGAAATGGTGTACGATCATAGGATAAGTGTGGTGAAATGGTGTACGATCATAGGATAAGTGTGGTGATATGGTGTACGATCATAGGATAAGTGTGGTGATATGGTGTACGATCATAGGATAAGATGTGGTGAAATGGTGTACGATCATAGGATAAGATGTGGTGAATTGGTGTACGATTATAGGATGTGTGGTGAAATGGTGTACGATTTATCGTTACGATCGTAGGATGTGTGGTGAAATGGTGTAAGATTGATCGTTCCAATCATAGGATAAGATGTGGCGAAATGCTGTACGATCATAGGATAAGAGTGGTGAAATGGTGTATGATCATAGGATAAGTGTGGTGAAATGTATGACTGATCGTGTCGGTCATAGGATAAGATTTGGTGAAATGGTGTACGATCATAGGATAAAAGTGGTGAAATAGTGTACAACTGATCGTTGCGATCATAGGATAAGTGTGGTGATATGGTGTACGATCATAGGATAAGATGTGGTGAAATGGTGTACGATCATAGGATAAGATGTGGTGAAATGGTGTACGATCATAGAATAAGATGTTGTGAAATGGTGTACGATCATAGGATAAGATGTGGTGAAATGGTGTACGATCATAGGATAAGTGTGGTCACACGGTGTACGATCATAGGATAAGTGTGGTCACACGGTGTACGATCATAGGATAAGTGTGGTCACACGGTGTACGATCATAGGATAAGTGTGGTCACACGGTGTACGATCATAGGATAAGTGTGGTCACACGGTGTACGATCATAGGATAAGTGTGGTGAAATGGTGTATGATCATAGGATAAGTGTGGTGAAATGGTGTATGATCATAGGATAAGTGTGGTGAAATGGTGTACGATTGATCGTTCCAATCATAGGATAAGTGTGGTCACACGGCGTACGATCATAGGATAAGTGTGGTCACACGGCGTACGATCATAGGATAAGTGTGGTCACACGGCGTACGATCATAGGATAAGTGTGGTCACACGGCGTACGATCATAGGATAAGTGTGGTCACACGGCGTACGATCATAGGATAAGTGTGGTCACACGGTGTACGATCATAGGATAAGATGTGGTGATATGGTGTACGATCATAGGATAAGATGTGGTGAATGGTGTACGATCATAGGATAAGATGTGGTGAATGGTGTACGATCATAGGATAAGTGTGGTGATATGGTGTACGATCATAGGATAAGTGTGGTGAAATGGTGTACGATCATAGGATAAGTGTGGTGAAATGGTGTACGATCATAGGATAAGATGTGGTGAAATGGTGTACGATCATAGGATTAGATGTGATATGGTGTACGATCATAGGATAAGTGTGGTGATATGGTGTACGATCATAGGATAAGTGTGGTGATATGGTGTACGATCATAGGATAAGTGTGGTGATATGGTGTACGATCATAGGATAAGTGTGGTGAAATGGTGTACGATCATGGGATTACATGTGGTGATCTGGTGTACGATCATAGGATAAGTGTGGTGAAATGATGTAAAATCATAGGATAAGTGTGGTCACATGGTGTACGATCATAGGATAAGTGTGGTCACATGGTGTACGATCATAGGATAAGTGTGGTGATATGGTGTACGATCATAGGATAAGTGTGGTGATATGGTGTACGATCATAGGATAAGATGATGTGATATGGTGTACGATCATAGGATTAGATGTGGTGAAATGGTGTACGATCATAGGATCAGTGTGGCGATATGGTGTACGATCATAGGATCAGTGTGGCGATATGGTGTACGATTATAGGATAAGTGTGGTGAAATGGTGTACGATCATAGGATAAGATGTGGTGAAATGGTGTACGATCATAGGATAAGATGTGGTGAAATGGTGTACGATCATAGGATAAGATGTGGTGAAATGGTGTACGATCATAGGATAAGTGTGGTGAAATGGTGTAGGATTGATCGTTCCGATCATAGCATAAGTGTGGTGAAATGGTGTACGATCGTAGGATAAGTGGGGTGGAATGGTGTACGATCATAGGATAAGTGGGGTGGAATGGTGTACGATCATAGGATAAGTGTGGTCACATGGTGTACGATCATAGGATAAGTGGGGAGATATGGTGTACGATCATAGGATAAGTGTGGTGAAATGGTGTACGATCATAGGATAAGTGTGGTGAAATGGCATACGATCATAGTATTAAGTGTGGAGAAATGGCGTACGATCATAGGATAAGAGTGGTGAAATGGCGTACGATCATAGGATAAGTGTGGTGAAATGGTGTACGATCATAGTATGTGTTGTGAAATGGTGTACGATCATAGTATATGTGTGGTGAAAAGGTGTACGATTTATCGTTACGATCGTAGGATAAGTATGGTGAAATGGTGGACGATCATAGGATAAGATGTGGTGAATTGGTGTACGATTATAGGAGAAGTATTGAAATGGTGTACGATTATAGGATGAGTGTGGTGAAATGGTGTAGGATTGATCGTTCCAATCATAGGATAAGTGTGGTGAAATGGTGTACGATCATAGGATAAGAGTGGTGAAATGGTGTACGATCATAGGATAAGAGTGGTGAAATGGTGTACGATCATAGGATAAGTGTGGTGAAATGGTGTACGATCATAGGATAAGTGTGGTGATATGGTGTACGATCATAGGATAAGATGTGGTGAAATGGTGTACGATCATAGGATAAGATGTGGTGAAATGGTGTACGATTATAGGATAAGTGTGGTGAATTGGTGTACGATTATAGGATAAGTGTGGTGAATTGGTGTACGATTATAGGATGAGTGTGGTGAATTGGTGTACGATTATAGGATGAGTGTGATGAAATGGTGTACGATTTATCGTTACGATCGTAGGATGTGTGGTGAAATGGTGTAGGATTGATCGTTCCAATCATAGGATAAGTGTGGTCACACGGTGTACGATCATAGGATAAGATGTGGTGATATGGTGTACGATCATAGGATAAGATGTGGTGATATGGTGTACGATCATAGGATAAGTGTGGTCACATGGTGTACGATCATAGGATAAGTGTGGTCACATGGTGTACGATCATAGGATAAGTGTGGTCACATGGTGTACGATCATAGGATAAGTGTGGTCACATGGTGTACGATCATAGGATAAGTGTGGTCACATGGTGTACGATCATAGGATAAGTGTGGTCACATGGTGTACGATCATAGGATAAGTGTGGTCACATGGTGTACGATCATAGGATTAGTGTGGTCACATGGTGTACGATCATAGGATTAGTGTGGTCACATGGTGTACGATCATAGGATTAGATGTGGTGACATGGTGTACGATCATAGGATTAGATGTGGTGACATGGTGTACGATCATAGGATTAGATGTGGTGAATGGCGTACGATCATAGTATATGTGTGGTGAAATGGTGTACGATCATAGGATAAGTGTGGTGAAATGGTGTACGATGATAGGATAAGTGTGGTGAAATGGTGTACGATCATAGGATAAGATATGGTGAAATGGTGTACGATTGATCGTTCCAAACATAGGATAAGAGTGGTGAAATGGTGTACGATTGATCATTCCGATCATAGGATAAGATGTGGTGAAATGGTGTACTATCATAGGATAAGTGTGGTGAAATGGTGTACGATCATAGGATAAGTGTGGTGAAATGGTGTTCGATTGATCGTTCCGATCATAGGATAAGTGTGGTGAAATGGTGTACGATCATAGGATAAGTGTGGTGAAATGGTATTCGATTGATCGTTCCGATCATAGGATACGATGTGGTGAAATGGTGTACGATTGATCGTTCCAATCATAGGATAAGATGTGGTGAAATGGTGTACGATCATAGTATGTGTTGTGAAATGGTGTACGATCATAGTATATGTGTGGTGAAAAGGTGTACGATTTATCTTTACGATCGTAGGATAAGTATGGTTAAATGGTGGACGATCATAGGATAAGATGAGGTGATATGGTGTACGATCATAGGATAAAATGTGGTGAAATGGTGTACGATCATAGGATAAGAGTGGTGAAATGGTGTACGATCATAGGATCAGTGTGGTGATATGGTGTACGATCATAGGATCAGTGTGGTGATATGGTGTACGATCATAGGATAAGTGTGGTGATATGGTGTACGATTATAGGATAAGTGTGGTGATATGGTGTACGATTATAGGATAAGTGTGGTGAAATGGTGTACGATCATAGGATAAGATGTGGTGAAATGGTGTACGATCATAGGATAAGATGTGGTGAAATGGTGTACGGTCATAGGATAACAGTGGTGAAATGGTGTACGGTCATAGGATAAGTGTTGTGAAATGGTGTACGATCATAGGATAAGATGTGGTGAAATGGTGTACGATTGATCGTTCCAATCATAGGATAAGATGTGGTGAAATGGTGTAAGATTATAGGATAAGTGTGGTGAAATGGTGTACGATCATAGGATAAGTGTGGTGAAATGGTGTAGGATTGATCGTTCCAATCATAGGATAAGTGTGGTCACACGGTGTACGATCATAGGATAAGATGTGGTGATATGGTGTACGATCATAGGATAAGTGGGGAGATATGGTGTACGATCATAGGATAAGTGTGGTGATATGGTGTACGATCATAGGATAAGTGTGGTGAAATGGTGTACGATCATAGGATAAGAGTGGTGAAATGGCGTACGATCATAGGATAAGTGTGGTGAAATGGTGTACGATCATAGTATGTGTGGTGAAAAGGTGTACGATTTATCATTACGATCGTAGGATAAGAGTGGTGAAATGGTGTACGATCATAGGATAAGAGTGGTGAAATGGTGTACGATTATAGGATAAGTGTGGTGAATTGGTGTACGATTATAGGATAAGTGTGGTGAATTGGTGTACGATTATAGGATGAGTGTGGTGAAATGGTGTACGATTTATCGTTACGATCGTAGGATGTGTGGTGAAATGGTGTAAGATTGATCGTTCCAATCATCGGATAAGATGTGGCGAAATGCTGTACGATCATAGGATAAGTGTGGTGAAATGTTGTACGATCATAGGATAAGTGTGGTGAAATGGTGTACGATCATAGGATAAGAGTGGTGAAATGGTGTACGATCATAGGATAAGTGTGGTGATATGGTGTACGATCATAGGATAAGTGTGGTGATATGGTGTACGATCATAGGTTTAGAGTGGTGAAATGGTGTACGATTATAGGATAAGTGTGGTGAATTGGTGTACGATTATAGGATAAGTGTGGTGAATTGGTGTACGATTATAGGATGAGTGTGGTGAAATGGTGTACGATTTATCGTTACGATCGTAGGATGTGTGATGAAATGGTGTAAGATTGATCGTTCCGATCATCGGATAAGATGTGGCGAAATGCTGTACGATCATAGGATAAGTGTGGTGATATGGTGTACGATCATAGGATAAGATGTGTTCACATGGTGTACGATCATAGGATAAGTGTGGTGATATGGTGTACGATCATAGGATAAGATGTGGTGAAATGGTGTACGATCATAGGATAAGATGTTGTGATATGGTGTACGATCATAGGATAAGATGTGGTGAAATGGTGTATGATCATAGGATAAGTGTGGTCACACGGTTTACGATCATATGATAAGTGTGGTGAAATGGTGTACGATCATAGGATAAGTGTGTTCACACGGTGTACGATCATTGGATAAGTGTGGTGAAATGGTGTACGATCATAGGTTTAAGATGTGGTGATATGGTGTACGATCATAGGATAAGTGTGGTGAAATGGTGTACGATCATAGGATAAGTGTGATGAAATGGTGTACGATCATAGGATAAGTGTGGTCACATGGTGTACGATCATAAGATAAGTGTGGTGAAATGGTGTACGATTGATCGTTCCAAACATAGGATAAGAGTGGTGAAATGGTGTACGATTGATCATTCCGATCATAGGATAAGATGTGGTGAAATGGTGTACGATCATAGGATAAGTGTGGTGAAATGGTGTTCGATTGATCGTTCCGATCATAGGATAAGATGTGGTGAAATGGTGTAAGATTATAGGATAAGTGTGGTGAAATGGTGTAAGATTATAGGATAAGTGTTGTGAAATGGTGTACGATCATAGTATAAGATGTGGTGAAATGGTGTACGATTGATCGTTCCAATCATAGGATAAGTGTGGTGAAATGGTGTACGATCATAGTATAAGATGTGGTGAAATGGTGTTCGATTGATCGTTCCGATCATAGGATAAGAGTGGTGAAATGGTGTACGATCATAGGATAAGAGTGGTGAAATGGTGTACGATCATAGGATAAGAGTGGTGAAATGGTGTACGATCATAGGATAAGTGTGGTGATATGGTGTACGATCATAGGATAAGATGTGGTGAAATGGTGTACGATCATAGGATAAGATGTGGTGAAATGGTGTACAATCATAGGATAAGATGTGGTGAATTGGTGTACGATTATAGGATAAGTGTGGTGAATTGGTGTACGATTATAGGATGAGTGTGGTGAATTGGTGTACGATTATAGGATGAGTGTGATGAAATGGTGTACGATTTATCGTTACGATCGTAGGATGTGTGGTGAAATGGTGTAGGATTGATCGTTCCAATCATAGGATAAGTGTGGTCACACGGTGTACGATCATAGGATAAGATGTGGTGATATGGTGTACGATCATAGGATAAGATGTGGTGAATGGTGTACGATCATAGGATAAGTGTGGTGATATGGTGTACGATCATAGGATAAGTGTGGTGATATGGTGTACGATCATAGGATAAGTGTGGTCACATGGTGTACGATCATAGGATAAGTGTGGTGATATGGTGTACGATCATAGGATAAGTGTGGTGAAATGGTGTACGATCATAGGATTACATGTGGTGATATGGTGTACGATCATAGGATAAGTGTGGTGAAATGATGTAAAATCATAGGATAAGTGTGGTGAAATGATGTAAAATCATAGGATAAGTGTGGTCACATGGTGTACGATCATAGGATAAGATGTGGTGAAATGGTGTAAGATTATAGGATAAGTGGTGAAATGGTGTACGATTATAGGATGAGTGTGGTGAAATGGTGTACGATTTATCGTTACGATCGTAGGATAAGTGTGGTGAAATGGTGTACGATCATAGGATAAGAGTGGTGAAATGGTGTACGATCATAGGATAAGAGTGGTGAAATGGTGTACGATCATAGGATAAGAGTGGTGAAATGGTGTACGATCATAGGATGAGTGTGGTGATATGGTGTACGATTATAGGATAAGTGTGGTGATATGGTGTACGATTATAGGATGAGTGTGGTGAAATGGTGTACGATTTATCGTTACGATCATAGGATGTGTGGTGAAATGTATGACTGATCGTGTCGGTCATAGGATAAGATTTGGTGAAATGGTGTATGACTGATCGTTCCGATTATAGGATAAGTGTGGTGATATGGTGTACGATCATAGGATAAAAGTGGTGCAATAGTGTACAACTGATCGTTGCGATCATAGGATAAGTGTGGTGATATGGTGTACGATCATAGGATAAGATGTGGTGAAATGGTGTACGATCATAGGATAAGTGTGGTGATATGGTGTACGATCATAGGATAAGTGTGGTCATACGGTGTACGATCATAGGATAAGTGTGGTCACACGGTGTACGATCATAGGATAAGTGTGGTCACACGGTGTACGATCATAGGATAAGTGTGGTGAAATGGTGTACGATCATAGGATAAGATGTGGTGATATGGTGTATGATCATAGGATAAGTGTGGTGAAATGGTGTACGATTGATCGTTCCAATCATAGGATAAGTGTGGTCACACGGCGTACGATCATAGGATAAGTGTGGTCACACGGCGTACGATCATAGGATAAGTGTGGTCACACGGTGTACGATCATAGGATAAGTGTGGTCACACGGTGTACGATCATAGGATAAGATGTGGTGATATGGTGTACGATCATAGGACTAGATGTGGTGACATGGTGTACGATCATAGGATTAGATGTGGTGACATGGTGTACGATCATAGAATTAGATGTGGTGACATGGTGTACGATAATAGGATTAGATGTGGTGACATGGTGTACGATCATAGGATAAGATGTGGTGACATGGTGTACGATCATAGGATAAGATGTGGTGACATGGTGTACGATCATAGGATAAGATGTGGTGAATGGTGTACGATCATAGGATAAGTGTGGTCACATGGTGTACGATCATAGGATAAGAGTGGTGAAATGGTGTACGATCATAGGATAAGTGTGGTGAAATGGTGTACGATCATAGGATAAGAGTGGTGATATGGTGTACGATCATAGGATAAGTGTGGTGATATGGTGTACGATTATAGGATAAGTGTGGTGATATGGTGTACGGTCATAGGATAAGTGTTGTGAAATGGTGTACGATCATAGGATTCGATGTGGTGAAATGGTGTACGATTGATCGTTCCAATCATAGGATAAGATGTGGTGAAATGGTGTAAGATTATAGGATAAGTGTGGTGAAATGGTGTACGATCATTGGATAAGTGTGGTGAAATGGTGTAGGATTGATCGTTCCGACCATAGGATAAGTGTGGTGATATGGTGTACGATCGTAGTATAAGTGTGGTGATATGGTGTACGATCATAGGATAAGTGGGGTGGAATGGTGTACGATCATAGGATAAGTGTGGTCACATGGTGTACGATCATAGGATAAGTGGGGAGATATGGTGTACGATCATAGGATAAGTGTGGTGAAATGGTGTACGATCATAGGATAAGTGTGGTGAAATGGTGTACGATCATAGGATAAGTGTGGTGAAATGGTGTACGATCATAGGATAAGTGTGGTGAAATGGCATACGATCATAGTATTAAGTGTGGTGAAATGGCGTACGATTTATCGTTACGATCATAGGATAAGTGGGGAGATATGGTGTACGATCATAGGATAAGTGTGGTGAAATGGTGTACGATCATAGGATAAGATGTGGTGATATGGTGTACGATCATAGGATAAGATGTGGTGAAATGGTGTACGATCATAGGATAAGATGTGGTGATATGGTGTATGATCATAGGATAAGTGTGGTGATATGGTGTACGATCATAGTATGTGTTGTGAAATGGTGTACGATCATAGTATATGTGTGGTGAAAAGGTGTACGATTTATCGTTACGATCGTAGGATAAGTATGGTGAAATGGTGGACGATCATAGGATAAGATGTGTTGAATTGGTGTACGATCATAGTATATGTGTGGTGAAAAGGTGTACGATTTATCGTTACGATCGTAGGATAAGTATGGTGAAATGGTGGACGATCATAGGATAAGATGTGGTGAATTGGTGTACGATTATAGGATAAGTGGTGAAATGGTGTACGATTATAGGATGAGTGTGGTGAAATGGTGTATGATTTATCGTTACGATCGTAGGATGTGTGGTGAAATGGTGTAGGATTGATCGTTCCAATCATAGGATAAGAGTGGTGAAATGGTGTACGATCATAGGATAAGTGTGGTGAAATGGTGTACGATCATAGGATAAGAGTGGTGAAATGGTGTACGATCATAGGATAAGAGTGGTGAAATGGTGTACGATCATAGGATAAGTGTGGTGAAATGGTGTACGATCATAGGATAAGTGTGGTCATATGGTGTACGATCATAGGATAAGTGTGGTCATATGGTGTACGAACATAGGATAAGTGTGGTCACATGGTGTACGATCATAGGATAAGATGTGGTGAAATGGTGTACGATCATAGGATAAGATGTGGTGAATTGGTGTACGATTATAGGATGAGTGTGGTGAAATGGTGTACGATTTATCGTTACGATCGTAGGATGTGTGGTGAAATGGTGTAAGATTGATCGTTCCAATCATAGGATAAGATGTGGCGAAATGCTGTACGATCATAGGATTAGATGTGGTGAAATGGTGTACGATCATAGGATAAGAGTGGTGAAATGGTGTACGATCTTAGGATAAGTGTGGTGAAATGTATGACTGATCGTGTCGGTCATAGGATAAGATTTGGTGAAATGGTGTATGACTGATCGTTGCGATCATAGGATAAGTGTGGTGATATGGTGTACGATCATAGGTTTAGAGTGGTGAAATGGTGTACGATTGATCGTTCCGATCATAGGATAAGTGTGGTGATATGGTGTACGATCATAGGATAAGATGTGGTGAAATGGTGTACGATCATAGGATAAGATGTTGTGAAATGGTGTACGATCATAGGATAAGTGTGGTGATATGGTGTACGATTGATCGTTCCAATCATAGGATAAGTGTGGTCACACGTCGTACGATCATAGGATAAGTGTGGTCACACGGCGTACGATCATAGGATAAGTGTGGTCCCACGGTGTACGATCATAGGATAAGATGTGTTCACATGGTGTACGATCATAGGATAAGATGTGGTGATATGGTGTACGATCATAGGATAAGTGTGGTGATATGGTGTACGATCATAGGATAAGTGTGGTGAAATGGTGTACGATCATAGGATAAGTGTGGTGACATGGTGTACGATCATAGGATAAGTGTGGTGATATGGTGTACGATCATAGGATAAGTGTGGTGATATGGTGTACGATCATAGGATAAGTGTGGTGATATGGTGTACGATCATAGGATAAGTGTGGTGATATGGTGTACGATCATAGGATAAGATGTGGTGAAATGGTGTACGATCATAGGATAAGTGTGGTGAAATGGTGTACGATCATAGGATAAGTGTGGTGATATGGTGTACGATCATAGGATAAGATGTGGTGAAATGGTGTACGATCATAGGATAAGAGTGGTGAAATGGTGTACGATCATAGGATAAGTGTGGTGATATGGTGTACGATCATAGGATAAGATGTGGTGAAATGGTGTACGATCATAGGATAAGAGTGGTGAAATGGTGTACGATCATAGGATAAGTGTGGTGATATGGTGTACGATCATAGGATCAGTGTGGTGAAATGGTGTACGATAATAGGATAAGAGTGGTCACATGGTGTACGATCATAGGATAAGTGTGGTGAAATGGTGTACGATCATAGGATAAGTGTGGTCACATGGTGTACGATCATAGGATAAGTGTGGTGATATGGTGTACGATCATAGGATAAGTGTGGTGAAATGGTGTACAATCATAGGATAAGTGTGGTGAAATGGTGTACGATCATAGGATAAGTGTGGTCACATGGTGTACGATCATAGGATAAGTGTGGTGAATGGCGTACGATCATAGGATTAGATGTGGTGAAATGGTGTACGATCATAGGATAAAGGTGTGGTGAAATGGTGTACGATCATAGGATAAGATATGGTGAAATGGTGTACGATTGATCATTCCGATCATAGGATATGATGTGGTGAAATGGTGTACTATCATAGGATAAGTGTGGTGAAATGGTGTACGATCATAGGATAAGTGTGGTGAAATGGTGTTCGATTGATCGTTCCGATCATAGGATAAGTGTGGTGAAATGGTGTACGATCATAGGATAAGTGTGGTGAAATGGTGTTCGATTGATCGTTCCGATCATAGGATATGATGTGGTGAAATGGTGTACGATCATAGGATAAGAGTGGTGAAATGGTGTACGATCATAGGATAAGAGTGGTGAAATGGTGTACGATCATAGGATAAGTGTGGTGAAATGGTGTACGATCATAGGATAAGTGTGGTGATATGGTGTACGATCATAGGATAAGTGTGGTGATATGGTGTACGATCATAGGATAAGTGTGGTCACATGGTGTACGATCATAGGATAAGATGTGGTGAAATGGTGTACGATCATAGGATAAGAGTGGTGAAATGGTGTACGATCATAGGATAAGTGTGGTGAAATGGTGTACGATCATAGGATAAGTGTGGTGATATGGTGTACGATCATAGGATAAGTGTGGTGATATGGTGTACGATCATAGGATAAGTGTGGTCACATGGTGTACGATCATAGGATAAGATGTGGTGAAATGGTGTACGATCATAGGATAAGATGTGGTGATATGGTGTATGATCATAGGATAAGTGTGGTGAAATGGTGTATGATTGATCGTTCCAATCATAGGATAAGTGTGGTCACACGGCGTACGATCATAGGATAAGTGTGGTCACACGGCGTACGATCATAGGATAAGTGTGGTCCCACGGTGTACGATCATAGGATAAGTGTGGTCACACGGTGTACGATCATAGGATAAGAGTGGTGAAATGGTGTACGATCATAGGATAAGTGTGGTGATATGGTGTACGATTATAGGATAAGTGTGGTGAAATGGTTTACGATCATAGGATAAGATGTGGTGAAATGGTGTAAAATCATAGGATAAGTGTGGTGAAATGATGTAAAATCATAGGATAAGTGTGGTCACATGGTGTACGATCATAGGATAAGTGTGGTGAAATGGTGTACGATCATAGGATAAGTGTGGTGATATGGTGTACGATCATAGGATAAGTGTGGTGATATGGTGTACGATCATAGGATAAGTGTGGTGAAATGGTGTACGATCATAGGATAAGTGTGGTGATATTGTGTACGATCATAGGATAAGAGTGGTGAAATGGTGTACGATCATAGGATAAGTGTGGTGATATGGTGTACGATCATAGGATAAGAGTGGTGAAATGGTGTACGATCATAGGATAAGAGTGGTGAAATGGTGTACGGTCATAGGATAAGATGTGGTGAAATGGTGTACGGTCATAGGATAAGAGTGGTGAAATGGTGTACGATCATAGGATAAGTGTGGTGATATGGTGTACGATCATAGGATAAGTGTGGTGATATGGTGTACGATCATAGGATAAGTGTGGTCACATGGTATACGATCATAGGATAAGTGTGGTGATATGGTGTACGATCATAGGATAAGTGTGGTGATATGGTGTACGATCATAGGATAAGTGTGGTCACATGGTATACGATCATAGGATAAGTGTGGTGATATGGTGTACGATCATAGGATAAGTGTGGTGATATGGTGTACGATCATAGGATAAGTGTGGTCACATGGTGTATGATTGATCGTTACGATCATAGGAGATGCATAAAGTGTATCACATCATATTCAAAAGATCGTAGATCTCTCTGCAAAACCATCTGATCTGCGATCCATCTAGGAGGACGACGGCAACGCGCATCGGGGTCGCAGAACACAAAAAACACCTATTTTCACCCGATTAATCCGTCCAACCAGTCGTAACTGTCCATATCGTGTAAAAAACCGTCCCGTGTATGGGCACCATTAGCCTCAGCCATTAATCAGCAGCGTAAATGACACATGGGGTAATTCTGTATATCATGTAGGTATAACACTGAAGAGATCACTGGTTATTAGGACATCAGTGTTTATATAGGAAACGATACACTCATTACCGTCACTGTAAGGATAGGTCACAGAGGAGAGCCATAACCTGATGGAGGCACGAGGCAGCAGATCCCTCAGGTGACTTCAAGTATCCATAATAATTTACAGAACTGAGATAACGACTTTAAAACTCAACATGTGGTGATATGGTGTATGATCATAGGATAAGTGTGGTGAAATGGTGTACGATTGATCGTTCCAATCATAGGATAAGTGTGGTCACACGGCGTACGATCATAGGATAAGTGTGGTCCCACGGTGTACGATCATAGGATAAGTGTGGTCACACGGTGTACGATCATAGGATAAGTGTGGTGATATGGTGTACGATCATAGGATAAGTGTGGTGATATGGTGTACGATCATAGGATAAGTGTGGTGAAATGATGTAAAATCATAGGTTAAGTGTGGTGAAATGATGTAAAATCATAGGATAAGTGTGGTCACATGGTGTACGATCATAGGATAAGTGTGGTCACATGGTGTACGATCATAGGATAAGTGTGGTGATATGGTGTACGATCATAGGATAAGTGTGGTGATATGGTGTACGATCATCGGATAAGATGATGTGATATGGTGTACGATCATAGGATAAGTGTGGTGATATGGTGTACGATCATAGGATAAGATGTGGTGAAATGGTGTACGATCATAGGATAAGAGTGGTGAAATGGTGTACGATCATAGGATAAGTGTGGTGATATGGTGTACGATCATAGGATAAGTGTGGTGATATGGTGTACGATTATAGGATAAGTGTGGTGAAATGGTTTACGATCATAGGATAAGATGTGGTGAAATGGTGTAAAATCATAGGATAAGTGTGGTGAAATGATGTAAAATCATAGGATAAGTGTGGTCACATGGTGTACGATCATAGGATAAGTGTGGTCACATGGTGTACGATCAAAGGATAAGTGTGGTGATATGGTGTACGATCATAGGATAAGTGTGGTGATATGGTGTACGATCATAGGATAAGATGATGTGATATGGTGTACGATCATAGGATAAGTGTGGTGATATGGTGTACGATCATAGGATAAGAGTGGTGAAATGGTGTACGATCATAGGATAAGTGTGGTGATATGGTGTACGATCATAGGATCAGTGTGGTGAAATGGTGTACGATCATAGGATAAGTGTGGTGAAATGGTTTACGATCATAGGATAAGATGTGGTGAAATGGTGTAAAATCATAGGATAAGTGTGGTGAAATGATGTAAAATCATAGGATAAGTGTGATCACATGGTGTACGATCATAGGATAAGTGTGGTCACATGGTGTACGATCATAGGATAAGTGTGGTGATATGGTGTACGATCATAGGATAAGTGTGGTGATATGGTGTACGATCATAGGATAAGATGATGTGATATGGTGTACGATCATAGGATAAGTGTGGTGATATGGTGTACGATCATAGGATAAGAGTGGTGAAATGGTGTACGATCATAGGATAAGTGTGGTGATATGGTGTACGGTCATAGGATCAGTGTGGTGAAATGGTGTACGATCATAGGATAAGTGTGGTGATATGGTGTACGATTATAGGATAAGTGTGGTGAAATGGTGTACGATCATAGGATAAGAGTGGTGAAATGGTGTACGATCATAGGATAAGATGTGGTGAAATGGTGTACGGTCATAGGATAAGTGTGGTGAAATGGTGTACGATCATAGGATAAGTGTGGTGATATGGTGTACGATCATAGGATAAGTGTGGTCACATGGTATACGATCATAGGATAAGTGTGGTGATATGGTGTACGATCATAGGATAAGTGTGGTGATATGGTGTACGATCATAGGATAAGTGTGGTCACATGGTATACGATCATAGGATAAGTGTGGTGATATGGTGTACGATCATAGGATAAGTGTGGTGATATGGTGTACGATCATAGGATAAGTGTGGTCACATGGTGTATGATTGATCGTTACGATCATAGGAGATGCATAAAGTGTATCACATCATATTCAAAAGATCGTAGATCTCTCTGCAAAACCATCTGATCTGCGATCCATCTAGGAGGACGACGGCAACGCGCATCGGGGTCGCAGAACACAAAAAACACCTATTTTCACCCGATTAATCCGTCCAACCAGTCGTAACTGTCCATATCGTGTAAAAAACCGTCCCGTGTATGGGCACCATTAGCCTCAGCCATTAATCAGCAGCGTAAATGACACATGGGGTAATTCTGTATATCATGTAGGTATAACACTGAAGAGATCACTGGTTATTAGGACATCAGTGTTTATATAGGAAACGATACACTCATTACCGTCACTGTAAGGATAGGTCACAGAGGAGAGCCATAACCTGATGGAGGCACGAGGCAGCAGATCCCTCAGGTGACTTCAAGTATCCATAATAATTTACAGAACTGAGATAACGACTTTAAAACTCAACATTTCTCCAGTTATTTTGTAAAAGGGTTTATAGCAATCTGCTTGTGTATTATACAGACGTTATCATTTACAGGAGTTTATGCACATAATACACATGAATTGTTAGAACAACTTAATAATTAATATTAAGATCTATTAAGGCAACTTCTGTTTTGTCAATAAAACCTGAAGTCCTGTTCTTCCGATGGGAGATGTAGGGCCTATTACATTTATATTCAAATGTGCTTATCCCCAACGGTGATTAGTGCGCCATCGCTGGGGTACGAGGAGAAATCTGCCATGTTGTGTTGATGGCCGCGAGGTGCCAACGTTCTGGTTCTCTGGCGCCCGCATCCCAGCGTTGGCAGGTTACGTGTGATCTGTAGTTAGGACAGCGACGCATCTTCTAATGAAAAAAGGGAAAAAAGACTCTGCTGAAAGTTTCCAATTAGTAATACCGTGTGCAGCAGTCACTTTCCTCTCGCGCTTCGCACGTCTGTCTCAGGCATAGAGATCGCGTCTCTACAGAATCAGCACAAAGTGCTCTCACCCTACAACTCAGATCTTGTTGGCATAATGAATGGAAAGTAGCAGACATGCATATCACATATAGCCTATCAGCGAGACTGGGGCCCCCCAGAATCCTCGGGGAGCTGCGCCTGACCCCTGGACAACCCTGTACAGTAACTCACTGACATATTTATGGGAATGTCCATTGTAATATAGGAGTATAATCTGCTGCTGTCCAGGTGATCAGCGTACCGAGGGTTCCCCAAACACTAAGGCCCGTATTCAATTTGAGGCGAAAAGCTGGAATCCGCGGAAAAGTTTTGCCTGTGAATGGGAGGCGGAAAAAAGTACAGAATTGGGGTTTTGGGGTGCAACATTGCAGGAACCCCTGTGCAGTTTTCAGACAGTCCCCTAAAGGTAAACTGCGTCACAATTTTTTTAAAAGCACTTAAGGACACCCCAAAAAATCACTTTGAATTTGGGGGGGGGAACAAAAAAATGTTGGGGGACAAAGTTAAAAACTAGCAAATTATACTCTGGGGGTCCCCAAATATGCCCCAAGTGTTTTTTTCATTGCAGGGGCTTGCGCCAGGTGGATTTTTCATGATTTTTTCAACTTAAACTTGATCAACTTTTAAATATGCTGACCCCCATTTTCATGTACCCCAAATTTGCTGGGATAAGTTATTTTCTGCAAATAAAACTCCTGAATACTATTCTGCACCACGTATAGAAAAACGGTATTTAGCAGCTATTGAGCCCGTTTAAAAACACCAAATACCTTCAGCCAGCCAAATCGGGGGTAACCATAGCTAACCCCCATGTCAGAGCATCATTTGGGGGGTGTCAGGCTGATTTCCCCAAATCTGAAAGTACTTTCCGTCCTGGTCAAGTTTCGCCGGGTCCCGTTTTCGCCTACTTTCAAATTGAATACGGCGATACGCGGCCACGCGTGCGATACTTTTCCGCCTACAAAACACGCGATGTAGGTGAAAAGTCCGGGAGGCGGAAAAGTATTGCGGGTCCACTGACATTGAATACGGCTCTATGCCATGCTCCTGAGTGTATACATAGCGCATTGCTGGAGCGGAGGGTGAAATCGCGCTGCTAATTCTTCTCAGTCACAGCGATAACATCTCTTAATCAGCCATCACAGGGGATGGACGATATGTATTTCCACCTGTGCTGGCGCAGTTACAGTGTGGGCTCCGCCAGGCTGTATTGCCGCTGTGAGTAGGAATACAGAGCTGAATGTAGCGCTGGGTGAGGTATAATTGGAAATGGGAACTGATAGCTTTTTCCATCAGGGAATTAATATAAATGGCCTTGTCTCTTGTTGTTGTAGGACGAGTAAATAGAATTAGCGCACTTTTGATTTTACAGCATATGGCAAATGAATATTGTGCGAGTAATCTGATTTCCGTGTAGCACAAAAGCAGCATTTTCAAGAAACAACAAACGCTCGATTGGTTTCGCTGAGTTCTCATTTCAGTGATGTGACCGTATAATAATACATTACATAAGGCATAGAGAGATATATATATATATATATATATAATGTATTCCTGTGTGCTTCCCTCTTACATTGTACATTATATATACACCTGTCTATATGTGACTGTTTTCATGTCCGTCTCTATGGTAACAAGGAGCCCTTAACTCAGTGATGGGCGCAGTGGCGGTTCTAGGGGCGGGCTAACAGGGCCGTCGCTCGGAGCGCCGGCCCCTAGAGGGCGCCACTGAGTCCTCAGGAGGGCAAAAAAAAAAAAAATCCCATAAGAAAAAAAAAAACCCCAGCGCCGGAACCCCCCCCCCCGCGTTGCCGGCACCCACTGATGTTTGTTATCAGCAGGCACCCGGCTCCAGCAGAGAGCACTATGGGAGGGACGCCATGACGTCTCTCCCATAGATCCGTGGTGGAGCCGCTGGGGGCATGTCTATAAGGGGGCATTACTACTGGGGGCATGTCTATAAGGGGGATTACTACTGGGGGCGTGTCTATAAGGGGGCATTACTACTGGGGGCATGTCTATAAGGGGGATTACTACTGGGGGCATGTCTATAAGGGGGATTACTACTGGGGGCATGTCTATAAGGGGGATTACTACTGGGGGCATGTCTATAAGGGGGCATTACTGCTGGGGGCATGTCTATAAGGGGGCATTACTGCTGGGGGCATTAATATAGGGGGCACTAATGGGGCATTACAACTGTGGGCAGTACTATAGGGGGCATTATTACTGGGGGCACTACTAATGTGGGCACTACTATAAGGGGCACTACTACTGTGGGCATTGTATTAGGGGCACTACTACTCAGTACTGTGGGCCTTGTGTATAAGGGGCACTAATTTGGGTATTGTGTAAAAGGGGCATCACTGTGTGTCAGAACATGAATAAGGGACTAATGTGTGGTGTAATTTTAATTGGGGATACTGTATTATAAAGGGCATTACTGCGTGTGGTATAATGTATTATACAGGGCATTACTACGTGTGGCATAATGTGTTATACAGGGCATTACTGCGTGTGGCATAATGTGTTTATAAAGGGTATTACCGTGTAAGGCGCATTACTGCACATGTCAATTATTTGCCACGAGGGGAGAGCTTGGGGGAAGCCCAGCACCTTCATAAGTGTGATGAATTGGGGGCGCTCGCAATTTTGGGAGCGACAGGGGGGGCAGTCAGGTCGGCAAAGGGGGCCGTGCGTTGGGGCGTCATGCCTCAAGCCCCATCTTTACAATGTGGGGTTCGTGTTTAATATGACGCGAGTCAGCGGGAATCACGTCATGGGCCCCCAGACCGCACACTATACTCAGAAAGTGGGCAGCGCAGGGCAGACTTGGATGCTTTTCCGGGCAGCCATGATCTGTGAGCGTCCCTGGCGTTCTATGTATGCTATAAAGTGATAACTACCGTCATGGCGTAATCACGTCTACCCCCCACCTAATGATATGAAGGCAGGGGTGTGATCATGTGATTCTCTAAGCCACGCCCACCTCCCTCTCCCGGATCTTGATAAGTACGGTATGTGGCCCTCTCACCCTACTCCTGGGGCCCCTAAGCGGTTTCTACTTTGTCAGATTTGTTAGTTAAAGCTTGTTGTATCGTTTATGGAAAATGGCGGCTGGTTTGTGCACACACATTACATAGGGGGGGGGGGCAAACACACTGAAAACATACAATATCCACACAAATGGGGACTTGGTTAGAAGCTGAACACTTGTCGCCAGTGCTGTGAGGCAGCAATGCTAACCACTGTGCCACCATTACAGGGCAATAATGTGCTGCGCTTTGGAATGTCCTAAGCTGCACCATGTAGCCTGAATACCGGATCATACAGCCTGTCGCTGCCATAACCGTACAAAACTGAAGCAGCCATTTTGTAGTCGTAATTAATATTCAGGAGAATGCAAGGTGCCTCATACCTCGCTGGGGCCAGTGAAGCTGCGTAGAAAGACGCAGTCGCTGACTGCCACATGCCCACATAACGGTTGCAACCTGCCTGCTTTTGTCTAGTCCCCCAGTTACTTCCCAAAAACACTGACTGTCAATCTCTCTCTGCAAATACTCCCTACGCCCGCCGTCAGTGACCCATGGCGCCAGGTGCGGTGCCCTTAGCGAGCAGAGGATGGTGTATTGATTATTGTACGCAGTACAAGGAAGACGGAGACTCATTAGGGATCCAGGATAACCTCAGCTGAAGACGTTGCTGTCTGGCTGGGATCCATGGCTATCAGATGTATTGCGCTGGAGCCTGTGAGAGCAATTATGCGGGAAGCCGGCGAGACTGACTCCATACTGATGCCATGAGAACAGCCGGTGACAGCTGACATGTCTGCGTCCCTCTGACGTGAATGAGGCTGTCATCTCTGAGGACGATACATCTTTACAGTCAGGAGAGCAGTGGCTCCATTTCCATATTTGTACAGTAAATGTTATCACAAGTGTATGACAGGGACGACAGCCAGACACCTGCTAAAGGCGCTGCGGGTAACGTCAGGCCTGTATTCTGCGCAGCCTCCTGCAGGGATTGGATTTGATGGAGCCTAACACAGAAATATTTATATTTCTCTAGGAAATGGCGACACTAATAGGTCAAAGAGTACAAATCACAAAGCTGGACATTCAGTGGTTCTTTCAGATCTACAGGGACCATGTATGACAGGACACAGATCTCAGTAATGGACTCTGGACATCCCCAGCATGTTATCCCCCAGAGTAAGGCAGGATACTATACGTTACAGGGACCTTGTATGACAGGACACAGATCTCAGTAGTGGACGCTGGACATCCCCAGCATGTTATCCCCCCTGAGTAAGGCAGGATACAGTACGTTACAGGGACCTTGTATGACAGGACACAGATCTCAGTAGTGGACTCTGGACATCCCCAGCATGTTATCCCCCCAGAGTAAGGCAGGATACTATACGTTACAGGGACCTTGTATGACAGGACACAGATCTCAGTAATGGACTCTGGACATCCCCAGCATGTTATCCCCCAGAGTAAGGCAGGATACTATACGTTACAGGGACCTTGTATGACAGGACACAGATCTCAGTAGTGGAGTCTGGACATTCCCAGCATGTTATCCCCCCAGAGTAAGGCAGGATACAGTACGTTACAGGGACCTTGTATGACAGGACACAGATCTCAGTAGTGGAGTCCGGACATCCCCAGCATGTTATCCCCCCAGAGTAAGGCAGGATACTATACGTTACAGGGACCTTGTATGACAGGACACAGATCTCAGTAGTGGACTCTGGACATCCCCAGCATGTTATCCCCCCAGAGCAAGGCAGGATACTATACGTTACATGGACCTTGTATGACAGGACACAGATCTCAGTAGTGGAGTCTGGGCACCCCCAGCATGTTATCCCCCCAGAGTAAGGCAGGATACAATATGTTACATGGACCTTGTATGACAGGACACAGATCTCAGTAGTGGACTCTGGACATCCCCAGCATGTTATCCCCCAGAGTAAGGCAGGATACAGTACGTTACAAGGACCTTGTATGACAGGACACAGATCTCAGTAGTGGACTCTGGACATCCCCAGCATGTTATCCCCCAGAGTAAGGCAGGATACAGTACGTTACAGGGACCTTGTATGACAGGACACAGATCTCAGTAGTGGAGTCCGGACATCCCCAGCATGTTATCCCCCAGAGTAAGGCAGGATACAGTACGTTACATGGACCTTGTATGACAGGACACAGATCTCAGTAGTGGAGTCTGGACATCCCCAGCATGTTATCCTCCCAGAGTAAGGCAGGATACAGTACGTTACATGGACCTTGTATGACAGGACACAGATCTCAGTAGTGGACTCTGGACATCCCCAGCATGTTATCCCCCCAGAGTAAGGCAGGATACAGTACGTTACAGGGACCTTGTATGACAGGTCACAGATCTCAGTAGTGGACTCTGGACATCCCCAGCATGTTATCCCCCAGAGTAAGGCAGGATACTGTACGTTACATGGACCTTGTATGACAGGACACAGATCTCAGTAGTGGAGTCTGGGCATCCCCAGCATGTTATCCCCCCAGAGTAAGGCAGGATACAGTGCGTTACAGGGACCTTGTATGACAGGACACAGATCTCAGTAGTGGAGTCTGGGCATCCCCAGCATGTTATCCCCCCAGAGTAAGGCAGGATACTGTACGTTACATGGACCTTGTATGACAGGACACAGATCTCAGTAGTGGAGTCTGGACATCCCCAGCATGTTATCCCCCAGAGTAAGGCAGGATACAGTACGTTACAGGGACCTTGTATGACAGGTTACAGATCTCAGTAGTGGACTCTGGGCATCCCCAGCATGTTATCCCCCCAGAGTATTGCAGGATACAATATGTTACAGGGAAATTTCCCTTCTATACTTATGTACATTGTGTGCAGGAAAGTGAATGTTATTTCTCTGGATAAGCCCACCCTGATGATAATGATGTCGTAGAGCTGCCGATGCAGTAGCGGACGCCTCTCGCGATTTGTACGGCTCTTCGTATGTGTAGACGTACAGTGTCATATTTGGCTATTATACTAACAGTATCTGGCAGAGGAAGCTTCTCCTAGCGTATCTTATATCATCATATTGGCACAAAGTATCCATATATAGAACCGGAGAGTGAGGTGTAAGGCAAACTTATGGCAGCTATTGGAAAGCTGGCTAACCTCGTCACAGTTACAGATAATAAATACTGGCACAGAAACAGACAGATCTCAGGTGCACAACTCCAAATTATATATATAATTTATATTATATAAAAATGCAATAAAATTTTGCAATGAATAGAGGTTTTTAGCATAATCAAGGTTATGGGCCTACCCACCATATCCAGGTAACCTCTGTAGGGTAGGTCCCTAACATACTAGGGTTCAAATCCAGAGCGCAGGACCCCCCAAACTAGACCAGCCAAGCTGCCCCAGGGCACCGCCATAGTAAGAAAAGTGCAGTGTAATATAGGAGCAGCTACTGCTGCATTTAAAGAATGAAAATAAAAAAAGTGAGGTACATGTATAATAAACAAACAGTGAAGGGTTAAAATGTGTTATATGCGGTGCCCTGAGACAGATCAACCAACGCAATCCAGGGGGACCAAAGTTACACTACAGTATATAACTTGTAGGACTTACCTAGAATTGTGCCTAATACAGTGTGCATATACATTACCAGACTCCATGCTTTTACACCAATAAGGAAGGGTGCTAGCCCAGAATGAGGGCGTCTCCTTCCCTCAGATGTGCAATAAAGCACATTAAATGGAGTATATAGGAAAGGTTCCTGGACTGAACACCCTGACTATATATATATATGATGGGAGGTGCTACCTGATGAGACTAATTGCAGGCACAGAAACAGACAAATCTCAGGTGCACAACTCCAAATTACTGATTATATAGAAATGCTATAAAACTTTGCAATCAATAGAGGTTTTTAGCATAATCATGGCCAAGGTTATGGGCCTACCCACCATATCCAGGTAACCTCTGCAGGGTAGATCCCTAACATACTATGGTTTAAATCCATAGCGCAGGACACCCCCAAACTAGCCCAATAATTTGGAGTTGTGCACCTGAGATTTGTCTGTTTCTGTGCCTGCAATTAGTCTCATCAGGTAGCACCTCCCATTATATATATATATTCAGGTTGTGCGTTCCAGAAATCTTTCCCAGATAATAAATACTGACATGTATAAAGCCGGGAGAATGAGTTGCCTCTTTATATATAACGTAGCAATTTTTGGCCTATCAAACGATAATGTAGGTATTTTTTTTTATTGTATTAAAATATTTATATAGAATGATTATCCGCCTGCCGCATACGGAGACTCGGTCGCCCTCCCGCATTCTCTGCCAATTGTGTTATCGCGGCCCTGCTCCCTTTGTGCGATTACTTTAGGGGCTCATTTATCAGTGATCACACACACAATGCGATCTGCGCGAGATATTAGCACCCATGGTCACATTGCAAAATGCCATCATATCAGCGAATGTATCACAGAGCGCCCACAGGGACGGGGGCTGTGATGTTTGTGTGAGCGGTCTCTACTGAGCCACCGCCATTGCCAAGGGGGGCTCCTCCAAAGCCCTCTCCCGGTGATGTTTGCCATCTGTAGCCCGTAGGCTACGGGAGCCGAGCTCCGGAATGCTTCACTCCATAATACATCTGGGGGATACTAATTATTTGTGGTTATCCCCAGAAATCAGGTGTTTTCTGGGAATATGCTGCAAATAGTTAATGATAAATGTGCTCCACAGTCTCCTACATTGTGACCTACATCATACGGTCCTCGCCATTGCAGCTCTATTCCAGCAATCCGGGGGAGGTTTCCTTACATGCCATGCGTGTTACCAGCAGATGTGCCACGCAGAGCAGTTTGCAGTCTGTATTTGCCGTGCACAGAAATGATGACTGTGTAGCAGAGCAGATAGATGTTGCCCTTGTGCCCTTGTGCACGTTGCTGGATTCCCAGGTGCAGTGAGCAGCTTGGTGTTTCCATTTCTCACTCATCCAGCTCAGCAGTTACATAGCGGCTGTGATCTCTGCCTCCTATCTGGGCTGATCTGTAACAATAAATCACACGTGTGTAACTGTATATACCAGTCCCTGACATTGCATTCTGACACGTGTGACAAAGGCCCTGATTCACCTAAAGGCCCCCATACATCAGCAATCTGAGGCAATGACTATAGGCCCCCATACATCAGCAATCTGAGGCAATGACTATAGGCCCCATACATCAGCAATCTGAGGCAATAAGTATAGGCCCCATACATCAGCAATCTGAGGCAATGACTATAGGCCCCCATACATCAGCAATCTGAAGCAATGACTATAGGCCACCATACATCAGCAATCTGAGGCAATGACTATAGGCCCCCCATACATCAGCAATCTGAGGCAATGACTATAGGCCCCCATACATCAGCAATCTGAGGCAATGACTATAGGCCCCCCATACATCAGCAATCTGAGGCAATGACTATAGGCCCCCATACATCAGCAATCTGAGGCAATGACAATAAGCCCCCATACATTAGCAATCTGAGGCAATGACTATAGGCCCCCATACATCAGCCATCTGAGGCAATGACTATAGGCCCCCATACATCAGCCATCTGAGGCAATGACTATAGGCCCCCATACATCAGCCATCTGAGGCAATGACTATAGGTCCCCATACATCAGCAATCTGAGGCAATGACTATAGGCCAGCATACATCAGCAATCTGAGGCAATGACTATAGGCCCCATACATCAGCAATCTGAGGCAATGACTATAGGCCCCATACATCAGCAATCTGAGGCAATGACTATAGGCCCCCATACATCAGCAATCTGAGGCAATGACTATAGGCCCCCATACATCAGCAATCTGAGGCAATGACTATAGGCCCCATACATCAGCAATCTGAGGCAATGACTATAGGCTCCCATACATTAGCAATCTGAGGCAATGACTATAGGCCCCCATACATCAGCAATCTGAGGCAATGACTATAGGCCCCCCATACATTAGCAATCTGAAAACCACATTGAACAATTTGAAGATACACAGTATTGCCCGATCCTAGGATTTCCCAATCTTGCAATCTGCGCCCATACAACGGGAGTGCGGAAGTACTTTTCACGTTAACGTTATTTAAAGAAACCTGATCAAGTCACCGCTGCAAATTCAGAGCCTAGACCGCGGCGGTAAGCATTAATACAGCCCGCCCCCAGTCTATTATATCCAGTTCCTATATCTGCACCAGTCTGGTTTTACCACTGAGACTTGTTCTTACAGCCTCCATCAATTCCAGCCGATACCGCCAACCATCGGTTCCATCCGATGCCTCCAATCATCGGACTCATATCAGTTAAGTTATTCAATTCATCAATATCGGTTCCAACCGATCATGTTCATCAATTCATCAACATCGGATACAAATCCATCAAGTTCTTTAATTCATCAATATCGGTCTCAAACCGATCCAGCTCTCAGTCCAGCATTATCGGTCCCAATCCGATACTGCTCCTTTATTTAGTATTATCACCTCCAATTCTCATCTCAACCTGCTGTACAATAAAGACCTTCTATTCTTGTCCTCGCCTTCGGGCCCATCATCCACTGCCGTATCTCTACCTCCTCACATCAATACATGAGGAGGTCCTGGCTCATCCACTGCCGTATCTCTACCTCCTCACATCAATACATGAGGAGATCCTGGCTCATCCACTGCCGTATCTCTACACCCTCACATCTATACACTAGGAGGTCCTGGCTCATCCACTGCCGTATCTCTACCTCCTCACATCTATACATGAGGAAGTCCTGGCTCATCCACTGCCGTATCTCTACCTCCTCACATCATTACATGAGGAGGTCCTGGCTCATCCACTGCCGTATCTCTTATCTCCTCACATCATTACATGAGGAGGTCCTGGCTCATCCACTGCCGTATCTCTACCTCCTCACATCTACACATGAGGAGGTCCTGGCTCATCCACTGCCGTATCTCTATCTACTCACATCATTACATGAGGAGGTCCTGGCTCATCCACTGCCGTATCTCTACCTCCTCACATCTATACATGAGGAGGTTCTGGCTCATCCACTGCTGTATCTCTACCTCCTCACATCTATACATGAGGAGGTCCTGGCTCATCCACTGCCGTATCTCTACCCCCTCACATCATTACATGAGGAGGTCCTGGCTCATCCACTGCCGTATCTCTACCTCCTCACATCTATACATGAGGAGGTCCTGGCTCATCCACTGCCATATATCTACCTCCTCACATCTATACATGAGGAGGTCCTGGCTCATCCACTGCTGTATCTCTACCTCCTCACATCTATACATGAGGAGGTCCTGGCTCATCCACTGCTGTATCTCTACCTCCTCACATCTATACATGAGGAGGTCCTGGCTCATCCACTGCTGTATCTCTACCTCCTCACATCTATACATGAGGAGGTCCTGGCTCATCCACTGCTGTATCTCTACCTCCTCACATCATTACATGAGGAGGTCTTGGCTCATCCACTGCTGTATCTCTTATCTCCTCACATCATTACATGAGGAGGTCCTGGCTCATCCACTGCTGTATCTCTTATCTACTCACATCATTACATGAGGAGGTCCTGGCTCATCCACTGCCGTATCTCTACCTCCTCACATCTATACATGAGGAGGTTCTGGCTCATCCACTGCTGTATCTCTACCTCCGCACATCTATACATGAGGAGGTCCTGGCTCATCCACTGCCGTATCTCTACCCCCTCACATCATTACATGAGGAGGTCCTGGCTCATCCACTGCCGTATCTCTACCTCCTCACATCTATACATGAGGAGGTCCTGGCTCATCCACTGCCATATATCTACCTCCTCACATCTATACATGAGGAGGTCCTGGCTCATCCACTGCTGTATCTCTACCTCCTCACATCTATACATGAGGAGGTCCTGGCTCATCCACTGCTGTATCTCTACCTCCTCACATCTATACATGAGGAGGTCCTGGCTCATCCACTGCTGTATCTCTACCTCCTCACATCTATACATGAGGAGGTCCTGGCTCATCCACTGCTGTATCTCTACCTCCTCACATCATTACATGAGGAGGTCTTGGCTCATCCACTGCTGTATCTCTTATCTCCTCACATCATTACATGAGGAGGTCCTGGCTCATCCACTGCTGTATCTCTTATCTCCTCACATCATTACATGAGGAGGTTCTGGCTCATCCACTGCTGTATCTCTACCTCCTCACATCTATACATGAGGAGGTCCTGGCTCATCCACTGCCGTATCTCTTATCTCCTCACATCATTACATGATGAGGTCCTGACTCATCCTCTTCCGTATCTCTACCTCCTCACATCTATACATGAGGAAGTCCTGGCTCATCCACTGCCGTATCTCTACCTCCTCACATCTATACATGAGGAGGTCCTGGCTCATCCACTGCTGTATCTCTACCTCCTCACATCTATACATGAGGAGGTTCTGGCTCATCCACTGCTGTATCTTTACCTCCTCACATCATTACATGAGGAGGTTCTGGCTCATCCAGTTCGTATCTCTTATCTCCTCACATCTATACATGAGGAGGTCCTGGCTCATCCACTTCCGTATATCTTATCTCCTCACATCTATGCATGAGGAGGTCCTGGCTCATCCACTGCCGTATCTCTTATCTCCTCACATCATTACATGAGAAGGTCCTGGCTCATCCACTGCCGTATCTCTACCTCCTCACATCATTACATGAGGAGGTCCTGGCTCATCCACTGCCGTATCTCTACCTCCTCACATCTATACATGAGGAGGTCCTGGCTCATCCACTGCCGTATCTCTACCTCCTCACATCATTACATGAGGAGGTCTTGGCTCATCCACTTCCGTATCTCTTATCTCCTCACATCATTACATGAGGAGGTCTTGGCTCATCCACTGCTGTATCTCTTATCTCCTCACATCATTACATGAGGAGGTCCTGGCTCATCCACTGCCATATCTCTACCTCCTCACATCTTTACATGAGGAGGTCCTGGCTCATCCACTGCCGTATCTCTACCTCCTCACATCTATACATGAGGAGGTCCTGGCTCATCCACTGCCGTATCTCTACCTCCTTGATAAGGGGTGTTTTTCCTTCTTCCTTTTTGTGCACACAGGCCATTGCCAGCTCGTTTAATCCCAATATATCTGAAGCAAATTATTCTATTTTTCATATAATAACTAATATCAGGTTATAGGTAGCATAAATATATGAACTTCGCAAAGTGTTTAACCAGAATTATATACCCTTTAAATCATTTGGATAATTTCCTTTCATAAAGATAACGATACACACAAAATGTTATAAGTAAAATGTTTTTATATTCTTCAAATCAATCTTCATAAAATCAATGCTTGTTAAAATACAATATAGACGATACAAAGATGAGAGAGAGAGAGAAATGGCTGCTGTGTGAGATTGTGTGTGTGGGGGTTGTTAGGGCTCATATCCTATTGTTCAAACCGCATGGTCTCTGAACACAAACTCCATTTTGAAAACTCACATTGAAGACTCCCATAATGCCATAGTTGTTTAAATATACAAGCTGGATATCATATGCCAACACATCAGGCAAACACTGCACCATTTAATATTCCAACATGTACAACACAAGCTGATTCCAATATACAACAATACCATCCTACAACAGACCTCATCCAGTACCCACTAGACCGTGGGGAGGGGGAAGGGCTGAAGCACATGCTCTTCCTTTGTTTGCAAGCCTCATGATCCCTAGGCAAACTCCATTATGAAAACTCACATTGAAAATTCCCATAATACACTCCATTTTGAAAGTAAGAAAACTCACATAATGTTGTAACTTCTGTAAATCATATATCCATTAATGATCATAATTATAATACCTATAACAACCTATTTGTACTATACAACACCAAAACTGGGTAGAATTATAACTATGATCACAAGACTAGTAATTCACAACTTCCATTGAATCAAGCACATGATTCAATGGGGAAACGTGGAGCACATGGAATTTCCTTTGTTCACACCACATGGAGGTAGCCATCTTTAAATCCCCAAACTATGATAATATATAACTTCACAATACTATCACAATATGGCTAGCAATCCGCAAGTCCCATGGAACCACAATCACTAGCTGAATTCAATCTGAATAACGGGTTCCTTCAGCTGATATCAAACAATTATATATCTACAGATTGCAATATTTTACCCAATTTCCATCTTAATCTTAACTACACAATGATACAGTCAGCCCACAAGAATACAACACACATTGAACCTATCTTTCTCAGACTATGCTATTGTTAAAGCAGATGGTGGATCATATGAACGAACTACAGTCTCCATTAAACACATGTGAATAGACAAAGACTACACCAAATCATCCACTGTATGCATTGCTACATATTCTACATTACAGAGTCACCCATATAGCTTGTTGTTAGTAATTCACTTCACTATTGAATGTTAACTCAGCCTTTTCCGAAACTACAAATCAAACGTGTTACACATATAGGGCCTGATTCAGAGCCGGACGCTCTGACCAGAGCGCTCGCTCTGAATCAGGGCCCTCCTCCATTAAAATGGAGCGTCCTCCTGGACGCTCGTATAGCTGTGGGTGACCACCCACAGCATATACGAGCGTCCAAAAAGATGGGCGCGATGGTCTTGACCATCGGACTTGCGACGGAAACCCTGCGGTAGGGTTTCCCAGCCACAAGTCCTGGAGTGATTTTGGCTCTATCAGAGCCAAAATCACTCCCACTGACATCACGAGTGATGTCAGTGGGGCCGGCTTCAGACGCCTCCGTCTGGGAACGCCTCCGTCTGGCAGGCACGCCCCCGGCACGGCCACCAAAGGGGGCGTGCTGTCACTCACCATCGACAGCACGCCCCCTTTGGTGCGAGACCCGGAGCGACAGCTTGGCTGTCGCAGTCCGGGTCTCGCGCATGCGCACGACGGAGCTCCCTCCGTCGTGCGCATGCGCAGTGGGGAACATCGACCCACTTGCGAGCGTACTGCCTCTTGCGAGTGGGTCTGAATGACCCCCATAGTCTATTACAGATTGATTACTACATAAATCACTACAAACTATCTATATAAGCTATAAACAGATTAATTCAAACTAGTTATAGATATCATATAGGCTAACCACTGTACAGTTTACTTAGCCATTATGAGTAGATATCTCCAGGTCTCCTGGGGAATGAAGTTGCATTCTGGCCTTCTGGGGGGGGTCTGCTCTGCCTGTGTCTCCCTGGTGTGTCCTTGCCAGAATGTGTGTTTCTCCAAGTGTGTGTGCCTGCATCTGTGTGAGACCCTTCCGGTGTCTCTGTGAGAATCCTATTACCTGATAGGTGTGTTCAAAAATGGGGGTGTATCAATCCTGTCCCAACAGTGAGTCAGCTGTGTGTTTTGATTTTCCCAGCCTCCCTCACCTGTGGGATCTTGCCCATAAAAGGACATTTCAAATCTTATTGTGTAGGGTCTCAGGCAGGAAGTCGTCTATATGTGTGAATTGCTAAAGCTCCTAGCTAGGGTAAACAAATGTTAATTAGATTGTATTGTGAGCTGGTTTCTGTTACCTCTATTGATATGCTGGAATAACCAGTTCTGTGTAAACTTCTAAGCTCTGGGAAAATTATCACATTTCATTTATATATTTTGGTTTTAGCTGTATAAGGAATTACTATTCTAGATTTTGTGATTATTATACTATACGTTGATTTTAATTAGGGGTGTGCACCGGCCACTTTTCGTGTTTTGTGTTTTGGTTTTGGATCTGGATCTTTCTTCGTGTTTTGGATCTGGATTGGTTTTGCCAAAACCACCCTTCCGTGTTTTGGGTTCTGGGTTTTGTGTTTTGGATCTGTATTTTTTTTTTAAAAAGCATAAAAACAGCTAAAATCACAGAATTTGTTGGTTTCTCTGCTCCTATGCTATTATTAACCTCAATAACCTTAATTTCCACTCATTTCCAGTCTATTCTGAACACCTCACACCTCACAATAGTGTTTTCATGTCCAAAAGGTTGCACCGAGGTAGCTGGATGACTATGCTAAGCGACACGAGTGGGCGGCACAAACACGTGACCCATCTAGGAGTGACACTGCAGTGGCAGACAGGATGGCAGTTTGAAAAACTAGGCCCCAAACTGTACATAATGCAAAGAAAAAAAAGAAGTGCAAGATGGAATTGTCCTTGGGCCCTCCCACCCACCCTTATGTTGTATAAACAGGACATGCACACTTTAACAAATCAATCATTTCAGCGCCAGGGTCTGCCACACAACTGTGGCTGAAATGATTGGTTCGTTTGGGCCCCCACAAAACAAGCTGGCAATTAATGTGTCCCTGCACAAACTGGCTCTACGGAGGCAAGATGTCATCCTCATCCTCCTCATCCACCGATTCCTCACCCTCTTCAGTGTGTACATCCTCATCCTCACAAAGTATTAACTCGTCCCCACTTGAATCCACCACCACAGGTCCCTCTGTACCTTCTGGAGGCTGGTCTCCCTGGAAGAGCTGATAATTCATTTTGATGAACATCATCTTCTCCACATTCTGTGGAAGCAACCTCCTACGCCTTTCGCTGACAAGGTTCCCGGCTGCACTAAACACTCTTTCGGAGTACACACTGGAGGGGGGGCAACTCAGGTAAAATAGAGCCAGCTTGTACAGGGGCCTCCAAATTGCCTCTTTTTCCTGCCAGTACAGGTATGGACTGTCTGACATGCCTACTTGGATGCTGTCACCGATGTAATCCTCCACCATTCTGTCAATGGTGACAGTATCATATGCAGTGACAGTAGACATGTCAGAAATTGTTGCCAGGTCCTTCAGTCCGGACCAGATGTCCAAACTTGGTCCTGCCTGCCCTGCATCACTGCCAGCGGGTTGCTTAGGATACCTAAGTTTTTTCCTGGCAGCCCCAGTTGCGGGAGAAAATGAAGAAGGAGCCGTTGACGTGTCACGTTCCGCTTCAGCTGACAGTGTGTTCACCAGCAGGTCTTTGCACCTCTGCAGGCTTGTGTCGGCCGGAAAGAGAGACACCACATAGGCTTTAAACCTAGGATCAAGCACGGTGGCCAAAATGTAGTGGTCTGATTTCAACAGATTGACCACCCTGGAATCCTGGCAAAGCGAATGAAGGGCTTCATCCACAAGTCCCACATGCCGAGCGGAATCGCTCCGTCTTAGCTCCTCCTTCACTTTCTCCAGCTGCTTCTGCAAAAGCCTGATGAGGGGAATGACCTGACTCAAGCTGGCTGTGTCTGAACTGACTTCACGTGTGGCAAGTTCGAAGGGCTGGAGAACCTTGCACAACACGGAAATCATTCTCCACTGCGCTTGAGTCAGGTGCATACCCCCTCCTTTGCCTATGTCATAGGTGGATGTATAGGCTTGTATGGCCTTTTGCTGCTCCTCCATCCTCTGAAGCATATAGAGGGTTGAGTTCCACCGCGTCACAACCTCTTGCTTCAGGTGATGGCGGGGCAGGTTCAAGAGTGTTTGCTGGCGCTCCAGTCTTCGGCACGCAGTCGCTGAATGGCGAAAGTGGCCAGAAATTTTTCGGGCCACCCAAAGCGTCTCCTGCACGCCCCTGTCGCTTTTCAGAAAATTCTGCACCACCAAGTTTATTGTGTGAGCAAAACATGGGACGTGCTGGAATTTGCCCAGATGTAATGCCCGCACAATATTGGTGGCGTTGTCAGATATCACAAATCCCCAGGAGAGTCTAAGTGGGGTAAGCCACTGGGCGATGATTTCCCTCAGTTTCTCTAAGAGGTTGTCGGCGGTGTGCCTCTTACTGAAACCGGTGATACACAGCGTAGCCTGCCTTGTAACGAGCTGGCGTTTCTGAGATGCTGCTACTGGTGACGCTGCTGCTGTTGCTGCGTAAGGTGATACATCTACCCAGTGGGCTGTCACAGTCATATAGTCCTTAGTCTGCCCTGTTCCACTTGTCCACATGTCCGTGGTTAAGTGGACATTGTGTACAACGGCATTTTTCAGGACACTGAGGACACTTTTTCTGACGTTTCTGTACAGTCTCGGTATCGCCTGCCTAGTGAAGTGGAATCTAGACGGGATTTGGAACCGGGGACACACTACCTCCATCAATTGTCTAAATCCCACTGCACTAATGGCGGATACCGGACGCACGTCTAACACCAACATAGCAGTCAAGGCCTCAGTTATACGTTTTGCTTCAGGATGACTGCTGTCGTACTTCATCCTCCTCGCTAAGGACTGTTGGAGGGTCAATTGTTTAGTAATAGTAGTGGTGTTCCTACTTCCTCTCTGGGATGATGAACGACTCCCAGCAGCAGCAACAGCAGCAGCGGCAGCAGTAGGCGTAGCAATGCAGGATCCTCCAGAGGAATCCCGGATAGGAGAGTCAGTCATGCCAGTGACATGGCCTGCAGGACTACTTCCGATCCTGACTAAGGAGGAAATTGACGAGGAGGGAGTTGACGGTGTGGTTTGCAGGCGCTTAGATACAACAGGACAACGGGATTTAGGTGTCCCTGGACTGCTTACGGTCTTAGCCAAAGTTTCTGAACTTGACAGTAACTTTTTATGAACGCGCTGCAGGTGCCATATAAGGGAGGATGTTCCTAGGTGGTTGACGTCCCTACCCCTACTTATTTCACCTTTACAATATGGTACATATGGCAAGACAGTTGTTGTCCGGATTTGGATAGAAATATTGCCAGACCAAAGAGGTGGAATGTTTGGTCTTCTGCCCAGGCATGACCGTGATGGGCTTTTTCATCCCACGGACAACAACTGTCTCCCCCGGAGCCTGATTTAAACAAACCACATCACCATCAGAATCCTCCTCGCCAACTTCCTCCTCAGCGCCAGCTACACCAGTATCCTCATCCTGTTGTACTTCAACAGTGACATCTTCAATTTGCATATCAGCAAGTGGACTGTGGGTGCTCCTTTCAGCACTTGCAGGGGGCGTGCAAATGGTGGAAAGAGCCACCTCTTCCCGTCCAGTGCTGGGAAGGTCAGGCATCGCAACCACCACCACACTTGGACTCTCCTTGGGGATTTGTGATATCTTCTTAGAAAGCACAGTTCTTCGCTGTGCTTTTGCCAGCTTAACTCTTTTGATTTTTTTAGTGGGAGGAGGGCTTCCATCGTCATGTGAAGCTGAACCACTAGTCATGAACATACTAGGGATCGACCTTAGCCGTTCCTTGCCACTCCGTGTCGTAAATGGCATATTGGCAAGTTTACGTTTCTCTTCAGCTGATTTAAATGTCTTTTTCAAGGTCATTTTCCTGAACTTTGCCATTTGGGATTGTATGTGCCCTCTACTATGACATTGGGCATCGGCCTTGGCAGACGACGTTGATGGCATGTTATCGTCTATGTCATGACTAGTGGCAGCAGCTTCAGCACTAGGAGGAAGTGGTTCTTGATCTTTCTCTATTTTATTTTTATCGGAGAAAGTTTGGTCCTCCATTTATGTTATATCGATTTGATATATACGTGCGGCTAAACACAGAAAATAATTTTTTTTTTGGTTTGGACTGGAGTGTACTTTGTGGGTTACAGCACCCTTTAACGGTCAAGCCAGCCGGCCCTTTACTTATGACACAGGCGCACGCTTGGCACTACTTTGTTGATGCACGTGCGGCTACTGCGCACACAATTCACAAACACAGAAAATAATTTTTTTTTAGGTTTGGACTGGAGTGTGCTTTCGGGGGTTACAGCACCCTTAACGGTCAAGCCAGCCGGCCCTTTACTTATGACACAGGCGCACGCTTGGCACTACTTTGTTGATGCACGTGCGGCTACTGCGCACACAATTCACAAACACAGAAAATTATTTTTTTTTGGTTTGGACTGGAGTGTACTTTCGGGGGTTACAGCACCCTTTAACGGTCAAGCCAGCCGGCCCTTTACTTATGACACAGGCGCACGCTTGGCACTACTTTGTTGATGCACGTGCGGCTACTGCGCACACAATTCACAAACACAGAAAATAATTTTTTTTTTGGTTTGGACTGGAGTGTACTTTGGGGGTTACAGCACCCTTTAACGGTCAAGCCAGCCGGCCCTTTACTTATGACACAGGCGCACGCTTGGCACTACTTTGTTGATGCACGTGCGGCTACTGCGCACACAATTCACAAACACAGAAAATAATTTTTTTTTGGTTTGGACTGGAGTGTACTTTCGGGGGTTACAGCACCCTTTAACGGTCAAGCCAGCCGGCCCTTTACTTATGACACAGGCGCACGCTTGGCACTACTTTGTTGATGCACGTGCGGCTACTGCGCACACAATTCACAAACACAGAAAATAATTTTTTTTTTGGTTTGGACTGGAGTGTACTTTGGGGGTTACAGCACCCTTTAACGGTCGAGCCAGCCGGCCCTTTACTTATGACACAGGCGCACGCTTGGCACTACTTTGTTGATGCACGTGCGGCTACTGCGCACAGAATTCACAAACACAGAAAATAATTTTTTTTTGGTTTGGACTGGAGTGTACTTTCGGGGGTTACAGCACCCTTTACCGGTCAAGCCAGCCGGCCCTTTACTTATGACACAGGCACACGCTTGGCACTACTTTGTTGATGCACGTGCGGCTACTGCGCACACAATTCACAAACACAGAAAATAATTTTTTTTTTGGTTTGGACTGGAGTGTACTTTCGGGGGTTACAGCACCCTTTAACGGTCAAGCCAGCCGGCCCTTTACTTATGAAACAGGCGCACGCTTGGCACTACTTTGTTGATGCACGTGCGGCTACTGCGCACACAATTCACAAACACAGAAAATAATTTTTTTTTGGTTTGGACTGGAGTGTACTTTCGGGGGTTACAGCACCCTTTAACGGTCAAGCCAGCCGGCCCTTTACTTATGACACAGGCGCACGCTTGGCACTACTTTGTTGATGCACGTGCGGCTACTGCGCACACAATTCACAAACACAGAAAATAATTTTTTTTTTGGTTTGGACTGGAGTGTACTTTCGGGGGTTACAGCACCCTTAACGGTCAAGCCAGCCGGCCCTTTACTTATGACACAGGTGCACGCTTGGCACTACTTTGTTGATGCACGTGCTGCTACTGCGCACACAATTCACAAACACAGAAAATAATTTTTTTTTTGGTTTGGACTGGAGTGTACTTTCGGGGGTTACAGCACCCTTAACGGTCAAGCCAGCCGGCCCTTTACTTATGACACAGGCGCACGCTTGGCACTACTTTGTTGATGCACGTGCGGCTACTGCGCACACAATTCACAAACACAGAAAATAATTTTTTTTTTGGTTTGGACTGGAGTGTACTTTCGGGGGTTACAGCACCCTTAACGGTCAAGCCAGCCGGCCCTTTACTTATGACACAGGCGCACGTTTGGCACTACTTTGTTGATGCACGTGCGGCTACTGCGCACACAATTCACAAACACAGAAAATAATTTTTTTTTGGTTTGGACTGGAGTGTACTTTCGGGGGTTACAGCACCCTTTAACGGTCAAGCCAGCCAGCCCTTTACTTATGACACAGGCGCACGCTTGGCACTACTTTGTTGATGCACGTGCGGCTACTGCGCACACAATTCACAAACACAGAAAATATATTATTTTTTTAGCACTTGGGGGGAGCACCCCTGATGGACAGAGCACCCCCTGGACAACACTACAGCACTCCTTTAGGACTGGGACACTGCACAGGACTTTGGAGTGGACACAGCCCCTATGGAGAACTGACTGCACAACACAGTCCAGCCAGCCCCTATGGACTTTGAAGTAGTGGACACAGCCCCTATTAACAACAGCAGCACAGCACAACACAGCCAGCCCCTATGGACTTTGAAGTAGTGGACAACAGCAGCACTACACTACACTACACTACACTACACAGCCCTAACTCCCACCCTCCCTCTTCACTGTCCACAGCCGAGTGAGAAAATGGCGCCGACGCGGGTACCTTATATAGGATCCAAAACCCGCGAGACTCGGAAGGCGGGATGATGACGTTTTGCCTCGATTTCAGATCCGAGTCAGGCGGGAAAAGTCGAGCCTGACTCGGATCGGACTCGGATCGGGGGGGCTCGGGGGGGTTCGGATTTCAGAAATCCGAACCCGCTCACCCCTAATTTTAATATACACACTGTAACACTCCGTCACATCATTACATGAGGAGGTCCTGGCTCATCCACTGCCGTATCTCTACCCTCTCACATCATTACATGAGGAGGTCCTGGCTCATCCACTGCAGTATCTCTACCTCCTCACATCTATATATGAGGAAGTCCTGGCTCATCCACTGCAGTATCTCTACCTCCTCACATCATTACACGAGGAGGTCCTGGCTCATCCACTGCAATATCTCTATCCCCTCACATCTATACATGAGGAGGTCCTGGCTCATCCACTGCCGTATCTCTACCTCCTCACATCTATACATGAGGAGGTCCTGGCTCATCCACTGCCGTATCTCTACCTCCTCACATCATTACATGAGGAGGTCCTGGCTCATCCACTGCTGTATCTCTACCTCCGTCACATCATTACATGAGGAGGTCCTGGCTCATCCACTGCCGTATCTCTACCCCCTCACATCATTAAATGAGGAGGTCCTGGCTCATCCTCTGCCATATCTTTATCTCCTCACATCTATACATGAGGAGGTCCTGGCTCATCCACTGCCATATCTCTACCTCCTCACATCTATACATGAGGAGGTCCTGGCTCATCCTCTGCCATATCTCTATCTCCTCACATCTATACATGAGGAGGTCCTGGCTCATCCTCTGCCATATCTTTATCTCCTCACATCTATACATGAGGAAGTCCTGGCTCATCCACTGCTATATCCCTACCTCCTCACATCTATACATGAGGAGGTCCTGGCTCATCCCCTGCCGTATCTCTACCTCCTCACATCTATACATGAGGAAGTCCTGGCTCATCCTCTGCCGTATCTCTATCTCATCACATCATTACATGAGGTCCTGGCTCATCCACTGCCATATCTCTACCCCCTCACATACATTACATGAGGAGGTCCTGGCTCATCCACTGCCGTATCTCTACCTCCTCACATCATTACATGAGATGGTCCTGGCTCATCCACTTCCGTATCTCTACCTCCTCACATCTATACATGAGATGGTCCTGGCTCATCCACTGCCGTATCTCTACCTCCTCACATCATTACATGAGATGGTCCTGGCTCATCCACTGCCGTATCTCTACCTCCTCACATCTATACATGAGGAAGTCCTGGCTCATCCACTGCCATATCTCTACTCCCTCACATACATTACATGAGGAGGTCCTGGCTCATCCACTGCCGTATCTCTCCCTCCTCACATCATTACATGAGATGGTCCTGGCTCATCCACTTCCGTATCTCTACCTCCTCAAATCTATACATGAGATGGTCCTGGCTCAACCACTGCCGTTAATTCTACCTCCTCACATCATTACATGAGATGGTCCTGGCTCATCCACTGCCGTATCTCTACCTCCTCACATCATTACATGAGGAGCTCCTGGCTCATCCACTGCCGTATCTCTACCCTCTCACATCATTACATGGGGAGATCCTGGCTCATCCACTGCCGTATCTCTACCCTCTCACATCATTACATGAGGAGGTCCTTGCTCATCCACTGCCGTATCTCTACCTCCTCACATCTATACATGAGGAGGTCCTGGCTCATCCACTGCCGTATCTCTACCCTCTCACATCATTACATGGGGAGGTCCTTGCTCATCCACTTCCGTATCTCTACCTCCTCACATCATTACATGAGGAGGTCCTGGCTCATCCACTGCCGTATCTCTACCCCCTCACATCATTACATGAGGAGGTCCTGGCTCATCCCCTGCCGTATCTCTACCCTCTCACATCATTACATGGGGAGGTCCTGGCTCATCCACTGCCGTATCTCTACCCTCTCACATCATTACATGGGGAGGTCCTGGCTCATCCACTGCCATATCTCTACCCTCTCACATCATTACATGAGGAGGTCCTGGCTCATCCACTGCCGTATCTCTACCCTCTCACATCATTACATGGGGAGGTCCTGGCTCATCCTCTGCCGTATCTCTACCTCCTCACATCTATACCTGAGGAGGTCCTGGCTCAAGCAACGCAAGTTCCTTCCCGCATCTGTGATCTCCCCTTCAGCCTCCCACGTCTGTTCCTACCCAAACCAACCCTCAACCATTTAATGATGCAATTTACTAAGAATAACGTCACCACACTTACAGTTCTGCCCATTTCACTAGGTAGTGGGCAGGATGAGGGAAGGTGACCTACTCTCTCTGGAGTCCATGGGACTCTCCAGAAATTCAGGACTCTCAGACATTTTGGTGGAGTAGGCAAGAACAGATGTGTTCTTGCTCATCTTTGCCAATGCTGCGACTTGCCACGGCATGCATGCAGCGACATGCGCCCGTTGATGGGTGTGTGCATCTTTTCACGATTCATAGGATTGCATAGTGCGAATGGTGCTGTGGCCTGGCATATGCGTGCCTGGCAAAGATGAGCGAGGACACATCTGTATAGGATAAACACGTCATGTCCCAACCCACACTAGCAACACTCAGGTCTGCCCAAAACATGCCCTACACTCATTCTTCTCATTTATCCCAATGTTGATAAGACAGTGCTGATTTGTGAGGGGTTGGAAGTGTCCTACTTTCACCCACAGTGCAGCAAATTATGGTAAACCCTACGTGCAAGATCACGCCTCCAAAGCAAAATCACGCCTCCAGAGAAAACCACACCTCCAGAGCAAGGCCACGCCTCCAGATCAAGGTCCTTTTGTTTATTATGACACCCCCGTGTCATGATTCTGGGAGGAATGCTAGACCACCAAACCATGTCCATTTATATGACACCATGCCCCTGGCAGACAACTTTGTTCTCCATACTGGGCACAGTCCTGGAAATTCTTTGCATGATTAAATATTAATCAATCTAAAATGTCACTATGCTTGAGACAGAAAATACTGGGTAACATCTGGTAGGATACACATAGTTCTGTAAATGCATGGTTGTGGGGAATGTAAATGAACGAGGAACAGTACAATCTAGAGTGTTGTAACTAACGTTTATGAAGCTTTGCATCGTGCAATCAATTTGTGAAATTATTATTTTTTAAAATCTGCATCTTTATTTTTCTGGTATTTTTTATTTTCAGAGAACATGGACACAGATGAGCCTCTGCTACAAGATGCCTGGCTGGATGATGAAGATGACGAGGTGACCTTCAGGTCACCAATATGCAATACCTGCCAGTGGACGTCTAATCATTTTACAGATTCCATGCCGACCTGTGAATTTTGGAACATAGTGGGGTGGATATTTACTAATGTTTATTGTGCCACCTTTTTGTTAGTCTTCGGGTGTCTCGTTCCCGTGGTCCTTTCAGTCGTCATGTTTGTACATTACCCCACACTAGATATTGACATCTCCTACAATGCTTTTGAGATCCGCAACCACGAGTCCTCCCAGCGATTTGACGCCCTCACCCTGGCCCTGAAATCCCAGTTTGGTTCCTGGGGGAGGAACCGGAGAGATGTAGCAGATTTTACATCTGAAACTTTGCAACGATTAATCTTTGAGCAGCTCCAACAGCTCCACCTGAATAGCTCCCAGCTAGGCAGCCCCGTAAGAGTGAAACGTGACTCCCTGTGGCACAATAACACAGAGAGGACTAACTATACAGCCACCGAATCTTCAGTACCCTCCTTCCTTGCACTCAATCAGTCTCGTCACCCTCGTGGGGCATCAGTGAAGGAGTTCCCCGGGGTTTACGTGACTCCTAACACACAGAGCCATGCTCATTGGCGGATTGAGCTTATCTTCTTAGCGAGAGGGGATGATGAGAATAACATATTTACAAAGGAGCGATTGCTGACCATCCACAGCATAGAGAGGAAGATCATGGATCACCCCCATTTCCGGGAGTTTTGTTGGAAACCTCATGAAGTTCTCAAGGACCTTCCGCTGGGATCATACGCCTACTGCTCGCCTCCAAGTTCCCTCCTGACATACTTCTTTCCCACAGAGAAAGGAGGAAAGATCTACTATGATGGCATGGGTCAGGACTTGGCTGATGTGCACGGTACGTCTACGCATTGCACAACACTATTAGGGAAGGGAGACGGGCAATTATCCGGGTCATCGCAGGGCACCCGCAGCATCAGACGTACCTGGGTGCTGAGGGGCACAGTTATACGCAGTGCAGAGCACGTTCTGTTACACATACAGCTAATTATCTGCATGGCATACAGGTTACATTGCCTCTATGTGGGGCTTATTTAGTAGCTATTTTTCAAATGTGCAGATATTCCACCTAAGCATGATGGCTTTTGTGTTTAAGAAAATTGGTGCTTCTGAAACCACAGGGAAAATCGGAGAAAATTGCTGATGTTGAAACGCAACTTGATAAATATAACCCCAGATGTGGAATATTCACTTATATTACACCGTCATGTTCTGCACACAGCCCAGATTGTGTAACTTGTACCCCCTTATATCTCTAGAATGTCTCTAAGTGACATAAGTACAATTTGACCCCATTACTTTTATCTCCATGAATGCTGCATGTAACAGTGGGGGTCATTCAGACCCGCTCGCGAGCGCAGGACGCTCGCAAGCGGGTCGATGGTGCCAAATTGCGCATGAGCGCGACGGAGGGAGCTCCGTCGTGCGCATGCGCGAGACCCGAATAACGACGGCCAAGCCGTCGTTATGGGTCTCGCCCCAAAGGGGGCATGCTGTCGATGGTGAGTGACAGCATGCCCCCTTTGGTGGGCGTGCCGGGGGCGTGGCTGCCAGACGGAGGTATTCCCATAGGAACGCCTACTGTCTGAGTCCGGCCCCACTGACATCACTAGTGATGTCAGTGGGAGTGATTTTGGCTCTGATAGAGCCAAAATCACTCCAGGGCTTGTGGTCACCGAGACCCTACCGCAGGGTCTCGTCGCAAGCCCGATGGTCGCGATGGTCTTGACCATCGCGACCATCATCATGGACGCTCGCTATAGCTGTGGGTGGTAACCCACAGCTATGCGAGCGTCCATGAGGCCGCTCCAAGTTGAGGGAAGAGGGCCCTGATTCAGAGCGAGCGCTCTGGTCAGAGCGTCCGGCTCTGAATCAGGCCCAGTATCTTGCACCTATGCTCCCAGTAAGAACGCCCCAGTATGTTATTACCCCAACTACATACTAATAAGACGGGTTCTGTAGAAAAGTGGGTAATAGCTGCTCTCAGACATGCAGATATAGTAGTGTACACAGTATAACCAAATCCCTCTCAGATCTTATTTATTTTATTATTATTATTTATTTATTACCAGCTATTTATATAGCGCATACATATTCCGCAGCGCTTTACAGAGAATATTCGACTATTCACATCCGTCCCTGCCCCAGTGGAGCTTACAATCTATATTCCCTACCACATGCCCACACTCTTACACACTAGCTTTTAATTTTGTTAGGAGCCAACGTGTCAGAGGGCTTGGAGCGGAAGAAAGAAGGTTTTATTCACGTTATATAGCAGGTTAAAGGCCTGATTCAGCACGGATCGCTACTGCGATCATGGCTGCGTAATTGCACGCAGTTCTGCTGTGAAAATATGCTAATGTCTGCAACGACTCAGCCAGCATAGAGACCCCCAATACTGCTATCTCACATCTGTAATACCTCACAGTCCTGTGTATACATCTGTAACATCAGCCACAGCACAGCCAGCATAGAGACACCCACTACTTCTATCTCACATCTGTAATACCTCACAGTAATGTGTATACATCTGTAACATCAGCCACAGCACAGCCAGCATAGAGACGCCCACTACTGCTATCTCACATCTGTAATACCTCACAGTCCTGTGTATATATCTGTAACATCAGCCACAGCACAGCCAGCATAGAGACCCACTACTGCTATCTCACATCTGTAATACCTCACAGTCCTGTGTATACATCTGTAACATCAGCCACAGCTCAGCCAGCATAGAGACACCCACTACTGCTATCTCACATCTGTAATACCTCACAGTCCTGTGTATACATCTGTAACATCAGCCACAGCTCAGCCAGCATAGAGACACCCACTACTGCTATCTCACATCTGTAATACCTCACAGTCCAGTGTATAGATCTGTAACATCAGCCACAGCTCAGCCAGCATAGAGACACCCACTACTGCTATCTCCCATCTGTAATACCTCACAGTCCTGTGTATACATCTGTAACATCAGCCACAGCACAGCCAGCATAGAGACGCCCACTACTGCTATCTCACATCTGTAATACCTCACAGTCCTGTGTATACATCTGTAACATCAGCCACAGCACAGCCAGCATAGAGACACCCACTACTGCTATCTCACATCTGTAATACCTCACAGTCCTGTGTATACATCAGTAACATCAGCCACAGCACAGCCAGCATAGAGACACCCACTATTGCCATCTCACCTCTGTAATACCTCACAGTCCTGTGTATACATCTGTAACATCAGCCACAGCACAGCCAGCATAGAGACACCCACTACTGCTATCTCACATCTGTAAAACCTCACAGTCCTGTGTATACATCTGTAACATCAGCCACAGCTCAGCCATCATAGAGACGCCCACTACTGCTATCTCACATCTGTAATACCTCACAGTCCTGTGTATACATCTGTAACATCAGCCACAGCACAGCCAGCATAGAGACACCTACTACTGCTATCTCACATCTGTAATACCTCACAGTCCTGTGTATACATCTGTAACATCAGTCACAGCACAGCCAGCATAGAGACACCCACTACTGCTATCTCACATCTGTAATACCTCACAGTCCTATTTATACATCTGTAACATCAGCCACAGCACAGCCAGCATAGACACCCACTACTGCTATCTCACATCTGTAATACCTCACAGTCCTGTGTATTCATCAGTAACATCAGCCACAGCACAGCCAGCATAGAGACACCACTACTGCTTTCTCACATCTGTAATACCTCACAGTCCTGTGTATACATCTGTAACATCAGCCACAGCACAGCCAGCATAGAGACACCACTACTGCTTTCTCACATCTGTAATACCTCACAGTCCTGTGTATACATCTGTAACATCAGCCACAGCTCAGCCAGCCTAGAGACACCACTACTGGTATCTCACCTCTATAATACCTCACAGTCCTGTGTATACATCTGTAACATCAGCCACAGCACAGCCAGCATAGAGCCTCCCACTACTGCTCTCACATCTGTAATACCTCACAGTCCTGTGTATATAACTGTAACATCAGCCACAGCTCAGCCATCATAGAGACGCCCACTACTGCTATCTCACATCTGTAATACCTCACAGTCCTGTGTATATATCTGTAACATCAGCCACAGCTCAGCCAGCATAGAGACACCCACTACTTCTATCTCACATCTGTAATACCTCACAGTCCTTTGTATACATCTGTAACATCAGCCACAGCACAGCCAGCATAGAGACCCCACTACTGCTATCTCACATCTGTAATACTTCACAGTCCTGTGTATACATCTGTAACATCAGCCACAGCACAGCCAGCATAGAGCCTCCCACTACTGCTCTCACATCTGTAATACCTCACAGTCCTGTGTATATAACTGTAACATCAGCCACAGCTCAGCCATCATAGAGACGCCCACTACTGCTATCTCACATCTGTAATACCTCACAGTCCTGTGTATATATCTGTAACATCAGCCACAGCTCAGCCAGCATAGAGACACCCACTACTGCTATCTCACATCTGTAATACCTCACAGTCCTGTGTATACATCTGTAACATCAGCCACAGCACAGCCAGCATAGAGACGCCCACTACTGCTATCTCCCATCTGTAATACCTCACAGTCCTGTGTGTACATTAGTAACATCAGCCACAGCTCAGCCAGCATAGACGCCCACTACTGCTATCTCACATCTGTAATACCTCACAGTCCAGTGTATAGATCTGTAACATCAGCCACAGCTCAGCCAGCATAGAGACACCCACTACTGCTATCTCCCATCTGTAATACCTCACAGTCCTGTGTATACATCTGTAACATCAGCCACAGCACAGCCAGCATAGAGACGCCCACTACTGCTATCTCACATCTGTAATACCTCACAGTCCTGTGTATACATCTGTAACATCAGCCACAGCACAGCCAGCATAGAGACACCCACTACTGCTATCTCACATCTGTAATACCTCACAGTCCTGTGTATACATCAGTAACATCAGCCACAGCACAGCCAGCATAGAGACACCCACTATTGCCATCTCACCTCTGTAATACCTCACAGTCCTGTGTATACATCTGTAACATCAGCCACAGCACAGCCAGCATAGAGACACCCACTACTGCTATCTCACATCTGTAATACCTCACAGTCCTGTGTATACATCTGTAACATCAGCCACAGCTCAGCCATCATAGAGACGCCCACTACTGCTATCTCACATCTGTAATACCTCACAGTCCTGTGTATACATCTGTAACATCAGCCACAGCACAGCCAGCATAGAGACATCTACTACTGCTATCTCACATCTGTAATACCTTACAGTCCTGTGTATACATCTGTAACATCAGTCACAGCACAGCCAGCATAGAGACGCCCACCACTGCTATCTCACATCTGTAATAACTCACAGTCCTATTTATACATCTGTAACATCAGCCACAGCTCAGCCAGCATAGAGACACCCACTACTGCTATCTCACATCTGTAATACCTCACAGTCCTGTGTATACATCAGTAACATCAGTCACAGCACAGCCAGCATAGAGACGCCCACTACTGCTATCTCACATCTGTAATACCTCACAGTCCTGTGTATACATCTGTAACATCAGCCACAGCACAGCCAGCATAGAGACACCCACTACTGCTATCTCACATCTGTAATACCTCACAGTCCTGTGTATACATCTGTAACATCAGCCACAGCTCAGCCAGCATAGAGACACCCACTACCGCTCTCTCCCATCTGTAATACCTCACAGTCCTGTGTATACATCTGTAACATCAGCCACAGCACAGCCAGCATAGATACAACCACTACTTCTATCTCCCATCTGTGATACCTCACAGTCCTGTGTATACATCTGTAACATCAGCCACAGCACAGCCAACATAGAGACACCACTACTGCTTTCTCACATCTGTAATACCTCACAGTCCTGTGTATACATCTGTAACATCAGCCACAGCACAGCCAGCATAGAGACCCCCACTACTGCTATCTCACATCTGTAATACCTCACAGTCCTGTGTATACATCTGTAACATCAGCCACAGCACAGCCAGCATAGAGCCTCCCACTACTGCTCTCACATCTGTAATACCTCACAGTCCTGTGTATATAACTGTAACATCAGCCACAGCTCAGCCATCATAGAGACGCCCACTACTGCTATCTCACATCTGTAATACCTCACAGTCCTGTGTATATATCTGTAACATCAGCCACAGCTCAGCCAGCATAGAGACACCCACTACTTCTATCTCACATCTGTAATACCTCACAGTCCTTTGTATACATCTGTAACATCAGCCACAGCACAGCCAGCATAGAGACCCCACTACTGCTATCTCACATCTGTAATACTTCACAGTCCTGTGTATACATCTGTAACATCAGCCACAGCACAGCCAGCATAGAGCCTCCCACTACTGCTCTCACATCTGTAATACCTCACAGTCCTGTGTATATAACTGTAACATCAGCCACAGCTCAGCCATCATAGAGACGCCCACTACTGCTATCTCACATCTGTAATACCTCACAGTCCTGTGTATATATCTGTAACATCAGCCACAGCTCAGCCAGCATAGAGACACCCACTACTGCTATCTCACATCTGTAATACCTCACAGTCCTGTGTATACATCTGTAACATCAGCCACAGCACAGCCAGCATAGAGACGCCCACTACTGCTATCTCCCATCTGTAATACCTCACAGTCCTGTGTGTACATTAGTAACATCAGCCACAGCTCAGCCAGCATAGACGCCCACTACTGCTATCTCACATCTGTAATACCTCACAGTCCAGTGTATAGATCTGTAACATCAGCCACAGCTCAGCCAGCATAGAGACACCCACTACTGCTATCTCCCATCTGTAATACCTCACAGTCCTGTGTATACATCTGTAACATCAGCCACAGCACAACCAGCATAGAGACGCCCACTACTGCTATCTCACATCTGTAATACCTCACAGTCCTGTGTATACATCTGTAACATCAGCCACAGCACAGCCAGCATAGAGACACCCACTACTGCTATCTCACATCTGTAATACCTCACAGTCCTGTGTATACATCAGTAACATCAGCCACAGCACAGCCAGCATAGAGACACCCACTATTGCCATCTCACCTCTGTAATACCTCACAGTCCTGTGTATACATCTGTAACATCAGCCACAGCACAGCCAGCATAGAGACACCCACTACTGCTATCTCACATCTGTAATACTTCACAGTCCTGTGTATACATCTGTAACATCAGCCACAGCTCAGCCATCATAGAGACGCCCACTACTGCTATCTCACATCTGTAATACCTCACAGTCCTGTGTATCCATCTGTAACATCAGCCACAGCTCAGCCAGCATAGAGACGCCCACTACTGCTATCTCACATCTGTAATACCTCACAGTCCTGTGTATACATCTGTAACATCAGCCACAGCTCAGCCAGCATAGAGACACCCACTACTGCTATCTCACATCTGTAATACCTCACAGTCCTGTGTATACATCAGTAACATCAGCCACAGCTCAGCCAGCATAGAGACACCCACTACTGCTATCTCACATCTGTAATACCTCACAGTCCTGTGTATACATCTGTAACATCAGCCACAGCTCAGCCAGCATAGAGACGCCCACTACTGCTATCTCCCATCTGTAATACCTCACAGTCCTGTGTGTACATTAGTAACATCAGCCACAGCTCAGCCAGCATAGACGCCCACTACTGCTATCTCACATCTGTAATACCTCACAGTCCTGTGTATAGATCTGTAACATCAGCCACAGCTCAGCCAGCATATAGACACCCACTACTGCTATCTCCCATCTGTAATACCTCACAGTCCTGTGTATACATCTGTAACATCAGCCACAGCTCAGCCAGCATAGACGCCCACTACTGCTATCTCACATCTGTAATACCTCACAGTCCTGTGTATAGATCTGTAACATCAGCCACAGCTCAGCCAGCATATAGACACCCACTACTGCTATCTCCCATCTGTAATACCTCACAGTCCTTTGTATACATCTGTAACATCAGCCACAGCACAGCCAGCATAGAGACGCCCACTACTGCTATCTCACATCTGTAATACCTCACAGTCCTGTGTATACAGCTGTAACATCAGCCACAGCACAGCCAGCATAGAGACACCCACTACTGCTATCTCACATCTGTAATACCTCACAGTCCTGTGTATACATCTGTAACATCAGCCACAGCACAGCCAGCATAGAGACACCCACTACTGCTATCTCACATCTGTAATACCTCACAGTCCTGTGTATACATCAGTAGCATCAGTCATAGCACAGCCAGCATAGAGACGCCAACCACTGCTATCTCACATCTGTAATACCTCACAGTCCTATTTATACATCTGTAACATCAGCCACAGCTCAGCCAGCATAGAGACACCCACTACTGCTATCTCACATCTGTAATACCTCACAGTCCTGTGTATACATCTGTAACATCAGCCACAGCTCAGCCATCATAGAGACGCCCACTACTGCTATCTCACATCTGTAATACCTCACAGTCCTGTGTATACATCTGTAACATCAGCCACAGCACAGCCAGCATAGAGACACCTACTACTGCTATCTCACATCTGTAATACCTTACAGTCCTGTGTATACATCTGTAACATCAGTCACAGCACAGCCAGCATAGAGACGCCCACCACTGCTATCTCACATCTGTAATAACTCACAGTCCTATTTATACATCTGTAACATCAGCCACAGCTCAGCCAGCATAGAGACACCCACTACTGCTATCTCACATCTGTAATACCTCACAGTCCTGTGTATACATCAGTAACATCAGTCACAGCACAGCCAGCATAGAGACGCCCACTACTGCTATCTCACATCTGTAATACCTCACAGTCCTGTGTATACATCTGTAACATCAGCCACAGCACAGCCAGCATAGAGACACCCACTACTGCTATCTCACATCTGTAATACCTCACAGTCCTGTGTATACATCTGTAACATCAGCCACAGCTCAGCCAGCATAGAGACACCCACTACCGCTCTCTCCCATCTGTAATACCTCACAGTCCTGTGTATACATCTGTAACATCAGCCACAGCACAGCCAGCATAGATACAACCACTACTTCTATCTCCCATCTGTGATACCTCACAGTCCTGTGTATACATCTGTAACATCAGCCACAGCACAGCCAACATAGAGACACCACTACTGCTTTCTCACATCTGTAATACCTCACAGTCCTGTGTATACATCTGTAACATCAGCCACAGCACAGCCAGCATAGAGACCCCCACTACTGCTATCTCACATCTGTAATACCTCACAGTCCTGTGTATACATCTGTAACATCAGCCACAGCACAGCCAGCATAGAGCCTCCCACTACTGCTCTCACATCTGTAATACCTCACAGTCCTGTGTATATAACTGTAACATCAGCCACAGCTCAGCCATCATAGAGACGCCCACTACTGCTATCTCACATCTGTAATACCTCACAGTCCTGTGTATATATCTGTAACATCAGCCACAGCTCAGCCAGCATAGAGACACCCACTACTTCTATCTCACATCTGTAATACCTCACAGTCCTTTGTATACATCTGTAACATCAGCCACAGCACAGCCAGCATAGAGACCCCACTACTGCTATCTCACATCTGTAATACTTCACAGTCCTGTGTATACATCTGTAACATCAGCCACAGCACAGCCAGCATAGAGCCTCCCACTACTGCTCTCACATCTGTAATACCTCACAGTCCTGTGTATATAACTGTAACATCAGCCACAGCTCAGCCATCATAGAGACGCCCACTACTGCTATCTCACATCTGTAATACCTCACAGTCCTGTGTATATATCTGTAACATCAGCCACAGCTCAGCCAGCATAGAGACACCCACTACTGCTATCTCACATCTGTAATACCTCACAGTCCTGTGTATACATCTGTAACATCAGCCACAGCACAGCCAGCATAGAGACGCCCACTACTGCTATCTCCCATCTGTAATACCTCACAGTCCTGTGTGTACATTAGTAACATCAGCCACAGCTCAGCCAGCATAGACGCCCACTACTGCTATCTCACATCTGTAATACCTCATAGTCCAGTGTATAGATCTGTAACATCAGCCACAGCTCAGCCAGCATAGAGACACCCACTACTGCTATCTCCCATCTGTAATACCTCACAGTCCTGTGTATACATCTGTAACATCAGCCACAGCACAACCAGCATAGAGACGCCCACTACTGCTATCTCACATCTGTAATACCTCACAGTCCTGTGTATACATCTGTAACATCAGCCACAGCACAGCCAGCATAGAGACACCCACTACTGCTATCTCACATCTGTAATACCTCACAGTCCTGTGTATACATCAGTAACATCAGCCACAGCACAGCCAGCATAGAGACACCCACTATTGCCATCTCACCTCTGTAATACCTCACAGTCCTGTGTATACATCTGTAACATCAGCCACAGCACAGCCAGCATAGAGACACCCACTACTGCTATCTCACATCTGTAATACCTCACAGTCCTGTGTATACATCTGTAACATCAGCCACAGCTCAGCCATCATAGAGACGCCCACTACTGCTATCTCACATCTGTAATACCTCACAGTCCTGTGTATCCATCTGTAACATCAGCCACAGCTCAGCCAGCATAGAGACGCCCACTACTGCTATCTCACATCTGTAATACCTCACAGTCCTGTGTATACATCTGTAACATCAGCCACAGCTCAGCCAGCATAGAGACACCCACTACTGCTATCTCACATCTGTAATACCTCACAGTCCTGTGTATACATCAGTAACATCAGCCACAGCTCAGCCAGCATAGAGACACCCACTACTGCTATCTCACATCTGTAATACCTCACAGTCCTGTGTATACATCTGTAACATCAGCCACAGCTCAGCCAGCATAGAGACGCCCACTACTGCTATCTCCCATCTGTAATACCTCACAGTCCTGTGTGTACATTAGTAACATCAGCCACAGCTCAGCCAGCATAGACGCCCACTACTGCTATCTCACATCTGTAATACCTCACAGTCCTGTGTATAGATCTGTAACATCAGCCACAGCTCAGCCAGCATATAGACACCCACTACTGCTATCTCCCATCTGTAATACCTCACAGTCCTGTGTATACATCTGTAACATCAGCCACAGCTCAGCCAGCATAGACGCCCACTACTGCTATCTCACATCTGTAATACCTCACAGTCCTGTGTATAGATCTGTAACATCAGCCACAGCTCAGCCAGCATATAGACACCCACTACTGCTATCTCCCATCTGTAATACCTCACAGTCCTGTGTATACATCTGTAACATCAGCCACAGCACAGCCAGCATAGAGACGCCCACTACTGCTATCTCACATCTGTAATACCTCACAGTCCTGTGTATACAGCTGTAACATCAGCCACAGCACAGCCAGCATAGAGACACCCACTACTGCTATCTCACATCTGTAATACCTCACAGTCCTGTGTATACATCTGTAACATCAGCCACAGCACAGCCAGCATAGAGACACCCACTACTGCTATCTCACATCTGTAATACCTCACAGTCCTGTGTATACATCAGTAGCATCAGTCATAGCACAGCCAGCATAGAGACGCCAACCACTGCTATCTCACATCTGTAATACCTCACAGTCCTATTTATACATCTGTAACATCAGCCACAGCTCAGCCAGCATAGAGACACCCACTACTGCTATCTCACATCTGTAATACCTCACAGTCCTGTGTATACATCAGTAACATCAGTCACAGCACAGCCAGCATAGAGACGCCCACTACTGTTTTCTCACATCTGTAATACCTCACAGTCCTGTGTATACATCTGTAACATCAGCCACAGCTCAGCCAGCATAGAGACACCCACTACCGCTATCTCACATCTGTAATACCTCACAGTCCTGTGTATACATCTGTAACATCAGCCACAGCTCAGCCAGCATAGAGACACCCACTACTGCTATCTCACATCTGTAATACCTCACAGTCCTGTGTATACATCTGTAACATCAACCACAGCACAGCCAGCATAGAGACGCCCACTACTGCTATCTCACATCTGTAATACCTCACAGTCCTGTGTATACATCTGTAACATCAGCCACAGCACAGCCAGCATAGAGACACCCACTACTGCTATCTCACATCTGTAATACCTCACAGTCCTGTGTATACATCTGTAACATCAGCCACACCTCAGCCAGCATAGAGACCCCCACTACTGCTATCTCACATCTGTAATACCTCACAGTCCTGTGTATACATCCGTAACATCAGCCACAGCACAGCCAGCATAGACACCCACTACTGCTATCTCACATCTGTAATACCTCACAGTCCTGTGTATACATCTGTAACATCAGCCACACCTCAGCCAGCATAGAGACACCCACTACTGCTATCTCACATCTGTAATACCTCAGTCCTGTGTATACATCTGTTACAGCCACAGCACAGCCAGCATAGAGACACCTACTACTGCTATCTCACATCTGTAATACCTCACAATCCTGTGTATACATCTGTAACATCAGCCACAGCACAGCCAGCATAGAGACGCCATCTACTGCTATCTCACCTCTATAATACCTCACAGTCCTGTGTATACATCTGTAACATCAGCCAAAGCTCAGCCAGCATAGAGACACCCACTACTGCTATCTCACATCTGTAATACCTCACAGTCCTGTGTATACATCTGTAACATCAGCCACAGCACAGCCAGCATAGAGACCCCCACTACTGCTATCTCACATCTATAATACCTCACAGTCCTGTGTATACATCTGTAACATCAGCCACAGCTCAGCCAGCATAGAGACACCACTACTGCTATATCACATCTGTAATACCTCACAGTCCTGTGTATACATCTGTAACATCAGCCACAGCTCAGCCAGCATAGGCACCCACTACTGCTATCTCACATCTGTAATACCTCACAGTCCTGTGTATACATCTGTAACATTAGCCACAGCCAGCATAGAGACACCCACTACTGCTATCTCACAACTGTAATACCTCACAGTCCTGTGTATACATCTGTAACATCAGCCACAGTACAGCCAGCATAGAGACACCCACTACTGCTATCTCACATCTGTAATACCTCACAGTCCTGTGTATACATCTGTAACATCAGCCACAGCTCAGCCAGCATAGAGACACCCACTACTGCTATCTCACATCTGTAATACCTCACAGTCCTGTGTATACATCTGTAACATCAGTCACAGCACAGCCAGCATAGAGACTCCCACTGCTGCTATCTCACATCTGTAATACCTCACACGCCTGTGTATACATCTGTAACATCAGCCACAGCTCAGCCAGCATAGAGACACCCACTACTGCTATCTCACATCTGTAATACCTCACAGTCCTGTGTATACATCTGTAACATCAACCACAGCACAGCCAGCATAGAGACACCCACTACTGCTATCTCACATCTGTAATACCTCACAGTCCTGTGTATACATCTGTAACATCAGCCACAGCTCAGCCAGCATAGAGACACCACTACTGCTATCTCACATCTGTAATACCTCACAGTCCTGTGTATACATCTGTAACATCAGCCACAGCACAGCCAGCATAGAGACACCCACTACTGCTATCTCCCATCTGTAATACCTCACAGTCCTGTGTATAAATCTGTAACATCAGCCACAGCTCAGCCATCATAGAGACTCCCACTACTGCTATCTCACATCTGTAATACCTCACAGTCCTGTGTATACATCTGTAACATCAGCCACAGCACAGCCAGCATAGACACCAACTACTGCTATCTCACATCTGTAATACATCACAGTCCTGTGTATACATCTGTAACATCAGCCACAGCACAGCCAGCATAGAGACACCCACTACTGCTATATCACATCTGTAATACCTCACAGTCCTGTGTATACATCTGTAACATCAGCCACAGCTCAGCCAGCATAGAGACACCACTACTGCTATCTCACATCTGTAATACCTCACAGTCCTGTGTATACATCTGTAACATCAGCCACAGCACAGCCAGCATAGAGACACCACTACTGCTATCTCACATCTGTAATACCTCACAGTCCTGTGTATACATCTGTAACATCAGCCACAGCTCAGCCAGCATAGAGACGCCCACTACTGCTATCTCACATCTGTAATACCTCACAGTACTGTGTATACATGTGTAACATCAGCCACAGCACAGCCAGCATAGAGACACCACTACTGGTATCTCACCTCTGTAATACCTCACAGTCCTGTGTATACATCTGTAACATCAGCCAAAGCACAGCCAGCATAGAGACACCCACTACTGCTATCTCACATCTGTAATACCTCACAGTCCTGTGTATATATATGTAACATCAGCCACAGTTCAGCTAGCGTAGAGACACCCACTACTGCTATCTCACAGCTGTAATACCTCACAGTCCTGTGTTTACATCTGTAACATCAGCCACAGCTCAGTCAGAATAGAGACACCCACTTCTGCTATCTCACATCTGTAATACCTCACAGTCCTGTGTATACATCTGTAACATCAGCCACAGCTCAGCCAGCATAGAGACAACCACTACTGCTATCTCACATCTGTAATACCTCACAGTCCTGTGTATACATCTGTAACATCAGCCACAGCACAGCCAGCATAGAGACGCCCACTACTGCTATCTCACATCTGTAATACCTCACAGTCCTGTGTATACATCTGTAACATCAACCACAGCACAGCCAGCATAGAGACACCCACTACTGCTATTTCACATCTGTAATACCTCACAGTCCTGTGTATACATCTGTAACATCAGCCACAGCACAGCCAGCATAGATACCCACTACTGCTATCTCACATCTGTAATACCTCACAGTCCTGTGTATACATCTGTAACATCAGTCACAGGTCAGCCAGCATAGAGACCCCCACTACTGCTATCTCACATCTGTAATACCTCACAGTCCTGTGTATACATCTGTAACATCAGCCACAGCTCAGCCAGCATAGAGACACCCACTACTTTCTCACATCTGTAATACCTCACAGTCCTGTGTATACATCAGTAACATCAGTCACAGCACAGCCAGCATAGAGACACCCACTATTGCCATCTCACCTCTGTAATACCTCACAGTCCTGTGTATACATCTGTAACATCAGCCACAGCACAGCCAGCATAGAGACACCCACTACTGCTATCTCACATCTGTAATACCTCACAGTCCTGTGTATACATCTGTAACATCAGCCACAGCTCAGCCATCATAGAGACGCCCACTACTGCTATCTCACATCTGTAATACCTCACAGTCCTGTGTATACATCTGTAACATCAGCCACAGCTCAGCCAGCATAGAGACGCCCACTACTGCTATCTCACATCTGTAATACCTCACAGTCCTGTGTATACATCTGTAACATCAGCCACAGCTCAGCCAGCATAGAGACACCCACTACTGTTATCTCACATCTGTAATACCTCACAGTCCTGTGTATACATCAGTAACATCAGCCACAGCTCAGCCAGCATAGAGACACCCACTACTGCTATCTCACATCTGTAATACCTCACAGTCCTGTGTATACATCTGTAACATCAGCCACAGCTCAGCCAGCATAGAGACGCCCACTACTGCTATCTCCCATCTGTAATACCTCACAGTCCTGTGTGTACATTAGTAACATCAGCCACAGCTCAGCCAGCATAGACGCCCACTACTGCTATCTCACATCTGTAATACCTCACAGTCCTGTGTATAGATCTGTAACATCAGCCACAGCTCAGCCAGCATATAGACACCCACTACTGCTATCTCCCATCTGTAATACCTCACAGTCCTGTGTATACATCTGTAACATCAGCCACAGCACAGCCAGCATAGAGACGCCCACTACTGCTATCTCACATCTGTAATACCTCACAGTCCTGTGTATACAGCTGTAACATCAGCCACAGCACAGCCAGCATAGAGACACCCACTACTGCTATCTCACATCTGTAATACCTCACAGTCCTGTGTATACATCTGTAACATCAGCCACAGCACACCCAGCATAGAGACACCCACTACTGCTATCTCACATCTGTAATACCTCACAGTCCTGTGTATACATCTGTAACATCAGCCACAGCACACCCAGCATAGAGACACCCACTACTGCTATCTCACATCTGTAATACCTCACAGTCCTGTGTATACATCTGTAACATCAGCCACAGCACAGCCAGCATAGAGACACCCACTACTGCTATCTCACATCTGTAATACCTCACAGTCCTGTGTATACATCTGTAACATCAGCCACAGCACAGCCAGCATAGAGACACCCACTACTGCTATCTCACATCTGTAATACCTCACAGTCCTGTGTATACATCAGTAACATCAGTCATAGCACAGCCAGCATAGAGACGCCAACCACTGCTATCTCACATCTGTAATACCTCACAGTCCTATTTATACATCTGTAACATCAGCCACAGCTCAGCCAGCATAGAGACACCCACTACTGCTATCTCACATCTGTAATACCTCACAGTCCTGTGTATACATCAGTAACATCAGTCACAGCACAGCCAGCATAGAGACGCCCACTACTGTTTTCTCACATCTGTAATACCTCACAGTCCTGTGTATACATCTGTAACATCAGCCACAGCTCAGCCAGCATAGAGACACCCACTACCGCTATCTCACATCTGTAATACCTCACAGTCCTGTGTATACATCTGTAACATCAGCCACAGCTCAGCCAGCATAGAGACACCCACTACTGCTATCTCACATCTGTAATACCTCACAGTCCTGTGTATACATCTGTAACATCAACCACAGCACAGCCAGCATAGAGACGCCCACTACTGCTATCTCACATCTGTAATACCTCACAGTCCTGTGTATACATCTGTAACATCAGCCACAGCACAGCCAGCATAGAGACCCCCACTACTGCTATCTCACATCTGTAATACCTCACAGTCCTGTGTATACATCTGTAACATCAGCCACACCTCAGCCAGCATAGAGACCCCCACTACTGCTATCTCACATCTGTAATACCTCACAGTCCTGTGTATACATCCGTAACATCAGCCACAGCACAGCCAGCATAGACACCCACTACTGCTATCTCACATCTGTAATACCTCACAGTCCTGTGTATACATCTGTAACATCAGCCACACCTCAGCCAGCATAGAGACACCCACTACTGCTATCTCACATCTGTAATACCTCAGTCCTGTGTATACATCTGTAACAGCCACAGCACAGCCAGCATAGAGACACCCACTACTGCTATCTCACATCTGTAATTCCTCACAGTCCTGTGTATACATCTGTAACATCAGCCACAGCTCAGCCAGCATAGAGACACCCACTACTGCTATCTCACATCTGTAATACCTCACAGTCCTGTGTATACATCGGTAACATCAGCCACAGCTCAGCCAGCATAGAGACACCCACTACTGCTATCTCACATCTGTAATACCTCACAGTCCTGTGTATACATCAGTAACATCAGCCACAGCACAGCCAGCATAGAGACACCTACTACTGCTATCTCACATCTGTAATACCTCACAATCCTGTGTATACATCTGTAACATCAGCCACAGCACAGCCAGCATAGAGACGCCATCTACTGCTATCTCACCTCTATAATACCTCACAGTCCTGTGTATACATCTGTAACATCAGCCAAAGCTCAGCCAGCATAGAGACACCCACTACTGCTATCTCACATCTGTAATACCTCACAGTCCTGTGTATACATCTGTAACATCAGCCACAGCACAGCCAGCATAGAGACCCCCACTACTGCTATCTCACATCTATAATACCTCACAGTCCTGTGTATACATCTGTAACATCAGCCACAGCTCAGCCAGCATAGAGACACCACTACTGCTATATCACATCTGTAATACCTCACAGTCCTGTGTATACATCTGTAACATCAGCCACAGCTCAGCCAGCATAGGCACCCACTACTGCTATCTCACATCTGTAATACCTCACAGTCCTGTGTATACATCTGTAACATTAGCCACAGCCAGCATAGAGACACCCACTACTGCTATCTCACAACTGTAATACCTCACAGTCCTGTGTATACATCTGTAACATCAGCCACAGTACAGCCAGCATAGAGACACCCACTACTGCTATCTCACATCTGTAATACCTCACAGTCCTGTGTATACATCTGTAACATCAGCCACAGCTCAGCCAGCATAGAGACACCCACTACTGCTATCTCACATCTGTAATATCTCACAGTCCTGTGTATACATCTGTAACATCAGTCACAGCACAGCCAGCATAGAGACTCCCACTGCTGCTATCTCACATCTGTAATACCTCACACGCCTGTGTATACATCTGTAACATCAGCCACAGCTCAGCCAGCATAGAGACACCCACTACTGCTATCTCACATCTGTAATACCTCACAGTCCTGTGTATACATCTGTAACATCAACCACAGCACAGCCAGCATAGAGACACCCACTACTGCTATCTCACATCTGTAATACCTCACAGTCCTGTGTATACATCTGTAACATCAGCCACAGCTCAGCCAGCATAGAGACACCACTACTGCTATCTCACATCTGTAATACCTCACAGTCCTGTGTATACATCTGTAACATCAGCCACAGCACAGCCAGCATAGAGACACCCACTACTGCTATCTCCCATCTGTAATACCTCACAGTCCTGTGTATAAATCTGTAACATCAGCCACAGCTCAGCCATCATAGAGACTCCCACTACTGCTATCTCACATCTGTAATACCTCACAGTCCTGTGTATACATCTGTAACATCAGCCACAGCACAGCCAGCATAGACACCAACTACTGCTATCTCACATCTGTAATACATCACAGTCCTGTGTATACATCTGTAACATCAGCCACAGCACAGCCAGCATAGAGACACCCACTACTGCTATATCACATCTGTAATACCTCACAGTCCTGTGTATACATCTGTAACATCAGCCACAGCTCAGCCAGCATAGAGACACCACTACTGCTATCTCACATCTGTAATACCTCACAGTCCTGTGTATACATCTGTAACATCAGCCACAGCACAGCCAGCATAGAGACACCACTACTGCTATCTCACATCTGTAATACCTCACAGTCCTGTGTATACATCTGTAACATCAGCCACAGCTCAGCCAGCATAGAGACGCCCACTACTGCTATCTCACATCTGTAATACCTCACAGTACTGTGTATACATGTGTAACATCAGCCACAGCACAGCCAGCATAGAGACACCACTACTGGTATCTCACCTCTGTAATACCTCACAGTCCTGTGTACACATCTGTAACATCAGCCAAAGCACAGCCAGCATAGAGACACCCACTACTGCTATCTCACATCTGTAATACCTCACAGTCCTGTGTATATATATGTAACATCAGCCACAGTTCAGCTAGCGTAGAGACACCCACTACTGCTATCTCACAGCTGTAATACCTCACAGTCCTGTGTATACATCTGTAACATCAGCCACAGCACAGCCAGCATAGAGACACCCACTACTGCTATCTCACATCTGTAATACCTCACAGTCCTGTGTATACATCTGTAACATCAGCCACAGCTCAGTCAGAATAGAGACACCCACTTCTGCTATCTCACATCTGTAATACCTCACAGTCCTGTGTATACATCTGTAACATCAGCCACAGCTCAGCCAGCATAGAGACAACCACTACTGCTATCTCACATCTGTAATACCTCACAGTCCTGTGTATACATCTGTAACATCAGCCACAGCACAGCCAGCATAGAGACGCCCACTACTGCTATCTCACATCTGTAATACCTCACAGTCCTGTGTATACATCTGTAACATCAACCACAGCACAGCCAGCATAGAGACACCCACTACTGCTATTTCACATCTGTAATACCTCACAGTCCTGTGTATACATCTGTAACATCAGCCACAGCACAGCCAGCATAGATACCCACTACTGCTATCTCACATCTGCAATACCTCACAGTCCTGTGTATACATCTGTAACATCAGTCACAGGTCAGCCAGCATAGAGACCCCCACTACTGCTATCTCACATCTGTAATACCTCACAGTCCTGTGTATACATCTGTAACATCAGCCACAGCTCAGCCAGCATAGAGACACCCACTACTGCTTTCTCACATCTGTAATACCTCACAGTCCTGTGTATACATCAGTAACATCAGTCACAGCACAGCCAGCATAGAGACGCCCACTACTGTTTTCTCACATCTGTAATACCTCACAGTCCTGTGTATACATCTGTAACATCAGCCACAGCTCAGCCAGCATAGAGACAGCCACTACCGCTATCTCACATCTGTAATACCTCACAGTCCTGTGTATACATCAGTAACATCAGTCACAGCACAGCCAGCATAGAGACGCCAACCACTGCTATCTCACATCTGTAATACCTCACAGTCCTATTTATACATCTGTAACATCAGCCACAGCTCAGCCAGCATAGAGACACCCACTACTGCTATCTCACATCTGTAATACCTCACAGTCCTGTGTATACATCAGTAACATCAGTCACAGCACAGCCAGCATAGAGACGCCCACTACTGCTATCTCACATCTGTAATACCTCACAGTCCTGTGTATACATCTGTAACATCAGCCACAGCTCAGCCAGCATAGAGACACCCACTACTGCTATCTCACATCTGTAATACCTCACAGTCCTGTGTATACATCAGTAACATCAGCCACAGCTCAGCCAGCATAGAGACACCCACTACTGCTATCTCACATCTGTAATACCTCACAGTCCTGTGTATAGATCTGTAACATCAGCCACAGCTCAGCCAGGATATAGACACCCACTACTGCTATCTCCCATCTGTAATACCTCACAGTCCTGTGTATACATCTGTAACATCAGCCACAGCTCAGCCAGCATAGACGCCCACGACTGCTATCTCACATCTGTAATACCTCACAGTCCTGTGTATAGATCTGTAACATCAGCCACAGCTCAGCCAGCATATAGACACCCACTACTGCTATCTCCCATCTGTAATACCTCACAGTCCTGTGTATACATCTGTAACATCAGCCACAGTACAGCCAGCATAGAGACGCCCACTACTGCTATCTCACATCTGTAATACCTCACAGTCCTGTGTATACATCTGTAACATCAGCCACAGCACAGCCAGCATAGAGACACCCACTACTGCTATCTCACATCTATAATACCTCACAGTCCTGTGTATACATCTGTAACATCAGCCACAGCTCAGCCAGCATAGAGACACCACTACTGCTATATCACATCTGTAATACCTCACAGTCCTGTGTATACATCTGTAACATCAGCCACAGCTCAGCCAGCATAGGCACCCACTACTGCTATCTCACATCTGTAATACCTCACAGTCCTGTGTATACATCTGTAACATTAGCCACAGCCAGCATAGAGACACCCACTACTGCTATCTCACAACTGTAATACCTCACAGTCCTGTGTATACATCTGTAACATCAGCCACAGTACAGCCAGCATAGAGACACCCACTACTGCTATCTCACATCTGTAATACCTCACAGTCCTGTGTATACATCTGTAACATCAGCCACAGCTCAGCCAGCATAGAGACACCCACTACTGCTATCTCACATCTGTAATATCTCACAGTCCTGTGTATACATCTGTAACATCAGTCACAGCACAGCCAGCATAGAGACTCCCACTACTGCTATCTCACATCTGTAATACCTCACACGCCTGTGTATACATCTGTAACATCAGCCACAGCTCAGCCAGCATAGAGACACCCACTACTGCTATCTCACATCTGTAATACCTCACAGTCCTGTGTATACATCTGTAACATCAACCACAGCACAGCCAGCATAGAGACACCCACTACTGCTATCTCACATCTGTAATACCTCACAGTCCTGTGTATACATCTGTAACATCAGCCACAGCTCAGCCAGCATAGAGACACCACTACTGCTATCTCACATCTGTAATACCTCACAGTCCTGTGTATACATCTGTAACATCAGCCACAGCACAGCCAGCATAGAGACACCCACTACTGCTATCTCCCATCTGTAATACCTCACAGTCCTGTGTATAAATCTGTAACATCAGCCACAGCTCAGCCATCATAGAGACTCCCACTACTGCTATCTCACATCTGTAATACCTCACAGTCCTGTGTATACATCTGTAACATCAGCCACAGCACAGCCAGCATAGACACCAACTACTGCTATCTCACATCTGTAATACATCACAGTCCTGTGTATACATCTGTAACATCAGCCACAGCACAGCCAGCATAGAGACACCCACTACTGCTATATCACATCTGTAATACCTCACAGTCCTGTGTATACATCTGTAACATCAGCCACAGCTCAGCCAGCATAGAGACACCACTACTGTTATCTCACATCTGTAATACCTCACAGTCCTGTGTATACATCTGTAACATCAGCCACAGCACAGCCAGCATTGAGACACCCACTACTGCTATCTCACATCTGTAATACCTCACAGTCCTGTGTATACATCTGTAACATCAGCCACAGCACAGCCAGCATAGAGACACCACTACTGCTATCTCACATCTGTAATACCTCACAGTCCTGTGTATACATCTGTAACATCAGCCACAGCTCAGCCAGCATAGAGACGCCCACTACTGCTATCTCACATCTGTAATACCTCACAGTCCTGTGTATACATGTGTAATATCAGCCACAGCACAGCCAGCATAGAGAGACCACTACTGGTATCTCACCTCTGTAATACCTCACAGTCCTGTGTATACATCTGTAACATCAGCCAAAGCACAGCCAGCATAGAGACACCCACTACTGCTATCTCACAACTGTAATACCTCACAGTCCTGTGTATATATATGTAACATCAGCCACAGTTCAGCTAGCGTAGAGACACCCACTACTGCTATCTCACAGCTGTAATACCTCACAGTCCTGTGTATACATCTGTAACATCAGCCACAGCTCAGTCAGAATAGAGACACCCACTTCTGCTATCTCACATCTGTAATACCTCACAGTCCTGTGTATACATCTGTAACATCAGCCACAGCTCAGCCAGCATAGAGACACCCACTACTGCTATCTCACATCTGTAATACCTCACAGTCCTGTGTATACATCTGTAACATCAGCCACAGCACAGCCAGCATAGAGACACCCACTACTGCTATCTCACATCTGTAATACCTCACAGTCCTGTGTATACATCAGTAACATCAGTCATAGCACAGCCAGCATAGAGACGCCAACCACTGCTATCTCACATCTGTAATACCTCACAGTCCTATTTATACATCTGTAACATCAGCCACAGCTCAGCCAGCATAGAGACACCCACTACTGCTATCTCACATCTGTAATACCTCACAGTCCTGTGTATACATCAGTAACATCAGTCACAGCACAGCCAGCATAGAGACGCCCACTACTGTTTTCTCACATCTGTAATACCTCACAGTCCTGTGTATACATCTGTAACATCAGCCACAGCTCAGCCAGCATAGAGACACCCACTACCGCTATCTCACATCTGTAATACCTCACAGTCCTGTGTATACATCTGTAACATCAGCCACAGCTCAGCCAGCATAGAGACACCCACTACTGCTATCTCACATCTGTAATACCTCACAGTCCTGTGTATACATCTGTAACATCAACCACAGCACAGCCAGCATAGAGACGCCCACTACTGCTATCTCACATCTGTAATACCTCACAGTCCTGTGTATACATCTGTAACATCAGCCACAGCACAGCCAGCATAGAGACACCCACTACTGCTATCTCACATCTGTAATACCTCACAGTCCTGTGTATACATCTGTAACATCAGCCACACCTCAGCCAGCATAGAGACCCCCACTACTGCTATCTCACATCTGTAATACCTCACAGTCCTGTGTATACATCCGTAACATCAGCCACAGCACAGCCAGCATAGACACCCACTACTGCTATCTCACATCTGTAATACCTCACAGTCCTGTGTATACATCTGTAACATCAGCCACACCTCAGCCAGCATAGAGACACCCACTACTGCTATCTCACATCTGTAATACCTCAGTCCTGTGTATACATCTGTAACAGCCACAGCACAGCCAGCATAGAGACACCCACTACTGCTATCTCACATCTGTAATTCCTCACAGTCCTGTGTATACATCTGTAACATCAGCCACAGCTCAGCCAGCATAGAGACACCCACTACTGCTATCTCACATCTGTAATACCTCACAGTCCTGTGTATACATCGGTAACATCAGCCACAGCTCAGCCAGCATAGAGACACCCACTACTGCTATCTCACATCTGTAATACCTCACAGTCCTGTGTATACATCAGTAACATCAGCCACAGCACAGCCAGCATAGAGACACCTACTACTGCTATCTCACATCTGTAATACCTCACAATCCTGTGTATACATCTGTAACATCAGCCACAGCACAGCCAGCATAGAGACGCCATCTACTGCTATCTCACCTCTATAATACCTCACAGTCCTGTGTATACATCTGTAACATCAGCCAAAGCTCAGCCAGCATAGAGACACCCACTACTGCTATCTCACATCTGTAATACCTCACAGTCCTGTGTATACATCTGTAACATCAGCCACAGCACAGCCAGCATAGAGACCCCCACTACTGCTATCTCACATCTATAATACCTCACAGTCCTGTGTATACATCTGTAACATCAGCCACAGCTCAGCCAGCATAGAGACACCACTACTGCTATATCACATCTGTAATACCTCACAGTCCTGTGTATACATCTGTAACATCAGCCACAGCTCAGCCAGCATAGGCACCCACTACTGCTATCTCACATCTGTAATACCTCACAGTCCTGTGTATACATCTGTAACATTAGCCACAGCCAGCATAGAGACACCCACTACTGCTATCTCACAACTGTAATACCTCACAGTCCTGTGTATACATCTGTAACATCAGCCACAGTACAGCCAGCATAGAGACACCCACTACTGCTATCTCACATCTGTAATACCTCACAGTCCTGTGTATACATCTGTAACATCAGCCACAGCTCAGCCAGCATAGAGACACCCACTACTGCTATCTCACATCTGTAATATCTCACAGTCCTGTGTATACATCTGTAACATCAGTCACAGCACAGCCAGCATAGAGACTCCCACTGCTGCTATCTCACATCTGTAATACCTCACACGCCTGTGTATACATCTGTAACATCAGCCACAGCTCAGCCAGCATAGAGACACCCACTACTGCTATCTCACATCTGTAATACCTCACAGTCCTGTGTATACATCTGTAACATCAACCACAGCACAGCCAGCATAGAGACACCCACTACTGCTATCTCACATCTGTAATACCTCACAGTCCTGTGTATACATCTGTAACATCAGCCACAGCTCAGCCAGCATAGAGACACCACTACTGCTATCTCACATCTGTAATACCTCACAGTCCTGTGTATACATCTGTAACATCAGCCACAGCACAGCCAGCATAGAGACACCCACTACTGCTATCTCCCATCTGTAATACCTCACAGTCCTGTGTATAAATCTGTAACATCAGCCACAGCTCAGCCATCATAGAGACTCCCACTACTGCTATCTCACATCTGTAATACCTCACAGTCCTGTGTATACATCTGTAACATCAGCCACAGCACAGCCAGCATAGACACCAACTACTGCTATCTCACATCTGTAATACATCACAGTCCTGTGTATACATCTGTAACATCAGCCACAGCACAGCCAGCATAGAGACACCCACTACTGCTATATCACATCTGTAATACCTCACAGTCCTGTGTATACATCTGTAACATCAGCCACAGCTCAGCCAGCATAGAGACACCACTACTGCTATCTCACATCTGTAATACCTCACAGTCCTGTGTATACATCTGTAACATCAGCCACAGCACAGCCAGCATAGAGACACCACTACTGCTATCTCACATCTGTAATACCTCACAGTCCTGTGTATACATCTGTAACATCAGCCACAGCTCAGCCAGCATAGAGACGCCCACTACTGCTATCTCACATCTGTAATACCTCACAGTACTGTGTATACATGTGTAACATCAGCCACAGCACAGCCAGCATAGAGACACCACTACTGGTATCTCACCTCTGTAATACCTCACAGTCCTGTGTACACATCTGTAACATCAGCCAAAGCACAGCCAGCATAGAGACACCCACTACTGCTATCTCACATCTGTAATACCTCACAGTCCTGTGTATATATATGTAACATCAGCCACAGTTCAGCTAGCGTAGAGACACCCACTACTGCTATCTCACAGCTGTAATACCTCACAGTCCTGTGTATACATCTGTAACATCAGCCACAGCACAGCCAGCATAGAGACACCCACTACTGCTATCTCACATCTGTAATACCTCACAGTCCTGTGTATACATCTGTAACATCAGCCACAGCTCAGTCAGAATAGAGACACCCACTTCTGCTATCTCACATCTGTAATACCTCACAGTCCTGTGTATACATCTGTAACATCAGCCACAGCTCAGCCAGCATAGAGACAACCACTACTGCTATCTCACATCTGTAATACCTCACAGTCCTGTGTATACATCTGTAACATCAGCCACAGCACAGCCAGCATAGAGACGCCCACTACTGCTATCTCACATCTGTAATACCTCACAGTCCTGTGTATACATCTGTAACATCAACCACAGCACAGCCAGCATAGAGACACCCACTACTGCTATTTCACATCTGTAATACCTCACAGTCCTGTGTATACATCTGTAACATCAGCCACAGCACAGCCAGCATAGATACCCACTACTGCTATCTCACATCTGCAATACCTCACAGTCCTGTGTATACATCTGTAACATCAGTCACAGGTCAGCCAGCATAGAGACCCCCACTACTGCTATCTCACATCTGTAATACCTCACAGTCCTGTGTATACATCTGTAACATCAGCCACAGCTCAGCCAGCATAGAGACACCCACTACTGCTTTCTCACATCTGTAATACCTCACAGTCCTGTGTATACATCAGTAACATCAGTCACAGCACAGCCAGCATAGAGACGCCCACTACTGTTTTCTCACATCTGTAATACCTCACAGTCCTGTGTATACATCTGTAACATCAGCCACAGCTCAGCCAGCATAGAGACAGCCACTACCGCTATCTCACATCTGTAATACCTCACAGTCCTGTGTATACATCAGTAACATCAGTCACAGCACAGCCAGCATAGAGACGCCAACCACTGCTATCTCACATCTGTAATACCTCACAGTCCTATTTATACATCTGTAACATCAGCCACAGCTCAGCCAGCATAGAGACACCCACTACTGCTATCTCACATCTGTAATACCTCACAGTCCTGTGTATACATCAGTAACATCAGTCACAGCACAGCCAGCATAGAGACGCCCACTACTGCTATCTCACATCTGTAATACCTCACAGTCCTGTGTATACATCTGTAACATCAGCCACAGCTCAGCCAGCATAGAGACACCCACTACTGCTATCTCACATCTGTAATACCTCACAGTCCTGTGTATACATCAGTAACATCAGCCACAGCTCAGCCAGCATAGAGACACCCACTACTGCTATCTCACATCTGTAATACCTCACAGTCCTGTGTATAGATCTGTAACATCAGCCACAGCTCAGCCAGGATATAGACACCCACTACTGCTATCTCCCATCTGTAATACCTCACAGTCCTGTGTATACATCTGTAACATCAGCCACAGCTCAGCCAGCATAGACGCCCACGACTGCTATCTCACATCTGTAATACCTCACAGTCCTGTGTATAGATCTGTAACATCAGCCACAGCTCAGCCAGCATATAGACACCCACTACTGCTATCTCCCATCTGTAATACCTCACAGTCCTGTGTATACATCTGTAACATCAGCCACAGTACAGCCAGCATAGAGACGCCCACTACTGCTATCTCACATCTGTAATACCTCACAGTCCTGTGTATACATCTGTAACATCAGCCACAGCACAGCCAGCATAGAGACACCCACTACTGCTATCTCACATCTATAATACCTCACAGTCCTGTGTATACATCTGTAACATCAGCCACAGCTCAGCCAGCATAGAGACACCACTACTGCTATATCACATCTGTAATACCTCACAGTCCTGTGTATACATCTGTAACATCAGCCACAGCTCAGCCAGCATAGGCACCCACTACTGCTATCTCACATCTGTAATACCTCACAGTCCTGTGTATACATCTGTAACATTAGCCACAGCCAGCATAGAGACACCCACTACTGCTATCTCACAACTGTAATACCTCACAGTCCTGTGTATACATCTGTAACATCAGCCACAGTACAGCCAGCATAGAGACACCCACTACTGCTATCTCACATCTGTAATACCTCACAGTCCTGTGTATACATCTGTAACATCAGCCACAGCTCAGCCAGCATAGAGACACCCACTACTGCTATCTCACATCTGTAATATCTCACAGTCCTGTGTATACATCTGTAACATCAGTCACAGCACAGCCAGCATAGAGACTCCCACTACTGCTATCTCACATCTGTAATACCTCACACGCCTGTGTATACATCTGTAACATCAGCCACAGCTCAGCCAGCATAGAGACACCCACTACTGCTATCTCACATCTGTAATACCTCACAGTCCTGTGTATACATCTGTAACATCAACCACAGCACAGCCAGCATAGAGACACCCACTACTGCTATCTCACATCTGTAATACCTCACAGTCCTGTGTATACATCTGTAACATCAGCCACAGCTCAGCCAGCATAGAGACACCACTACTGCTATCTCACATCTGTAATACCTCACAGTCCTGTGTATACATCTGTAACATCAGCCACAGCACAGCCAGCATAGAGACACCCACTACTGCTATCTCCCATCTGTAATACCTCACAGTCCTGTGTATAAATCTGTAACATCAGCCACAGCTCAGCCATCATAGAGACTCCCACTACTGCTATCTCACATCTGTAATACCTCACAGTCCTGTGTATACATCTGTAACATCAGCCACAGCACAGCCAGCATAGACACCAACTACTGCTATCTCACATCTGTAATACATCACAGTCCTGTGTATACATCTGTAACATCAGCCACAGCACAGCCAGCATAGAGACACCCACTACTGCTATATCACATCTGTAATACCTCACAGTCCTGTGTATACATCTGTAACATCAGCCACAGCTCAGCCAGCATAGAGACACCACTACTGTTATCTCACATCTGTAATACCTCACAGTCCTGTGTATACATCTGTAACATCAGCCACAGCACAGCCAGCATTGAGACACCCACTACTGCTATCTCACATCTGTAATACCTCACAGTCCTGTGTATACATCTGTAACATCAGCCACAGCACAGCCAGCATAGAGACACCACTACTGCTATCTCACATCTGTAATACCTCACAGTCCTGTGTATACATCTGTAACATCAGCCACAGCTCAGCCAGCATAGAGACGCCCACTACTGCTATCTCACATCTGTAATACCTCACAGTCCTGTGTATACATGTGTAATATCAGCCACAGCACAGCCAGCATAGAGAGACCACTACTGGTATCTCACCTCTGTAATACCTCACAGTCCTGTGTATACATCTGTAACATCAGCCAAAGCACAGCCAGCATAGAGACACCCACTACTGCTATCTCACAACTGTAATACCTCACAGTCCTGTGTATATATATGTAACATCAGCCACAGTTCAGCTAGCGTAGAGACACCCACTACTGCTATCTCACAGCTGTAATACCTCACAGTCCTGTGTATACATCTGTAACATCAGCCACAGCTCAGTCAGAATAGAGACACCCACTTCTGCTATCTCACATCTGTAATACCTCACAGTCCTGTGTATACATCTGTAACATCAGCCACAGCTCAGCCAGCATAGAGACAACCACTACTGCTATCTCACATCTGTAATACCTCACAGTCCTGTGTATACATCTGTAATATCAGCCACAGCACAGCCAGCATAGAGACGCCCACTACTGCTATCTCACATCTGTAATACCTCACAGTCCTGTGTATACATCTGTAACATCAACCACAGCACAGCCAGCATAGAGACACCCACTACTGCTATTTCACATCTGTAATACCTCACAGTCCTGTGTATACATCTGTAACATCAGTCACAGCTCAGCCAGCATAGAGACCCCCACTACTGCTATCTCACATCTGTAATACCTCACAGTCCTGTGTATACATCTGTAACATCAGCCACAGCTCAGCCAGCATAGAGACACCCACTACTGCTTTCTCACATCTGTAATACCTCACAGTCCTGTGTATACATCAGTAATATCAGTCACAGCACAGCCAGCATAGAGACGCCCACTACTGTTTTCTCACATCTGTAATACCTCACAGTCCTGTGTATACATCTGTAACATCAGCCACAGCTCAGCCAGCATAGAGACACCCACTACCGCTATCTCACATCTGTAATACCTCACAGTCCTGTGTATACATCAGTAACATCAGTCACAGCACAGCCAGCATAGAGACGCCAACCACTGCTATCTCACATCTGTAATACCTCACAGTCCTATTTATACATCTGTAACATCAGCCACAGCTCAGCCAGCATAGAGACACCCACTACTGCTATCTCACATCTGTAATACCTCACAGTCCTGTGTATACATCAGTAACATCAGTCACAGCACAGCCAGCATAGAGATGCCCACTACTGTTTTCTCACATCTGTAATACCTCACAGTCCTGTGTATACATCTGTAACATCAGCCACAGCTCAGCCAGCATAGAGACACCCACTACCGCTATCTCACATCTGTAATACCTCACAGTCCTGTGTATACATCTGTAACATCAGCCACAGCTCAGCCAGCATAGAGACACCCACTACTGCTATCTCACATCTGTAATACCTCACAGTCCTGTGTATACATCTGTAACATCAACCACAGCACAGCCAGCATAGAGACGCCCACTACTGCTATCTCACATCTGTAATACCTCACAGTCCTGTGTATACATCTGTAACATCAGCCACAGCACAGCCAGCATAGAGACACCCACTACTGCTATCTCACATCTGTAATACCTCACAGTCCTGTGTATACATCTGTAACATCAGCCACACCTCAGCCAGCATAGAGACCCCCACTACTGCTATATCACATCTGTAATACCTCACAGTCCTGTGTATACATCCGTAACATCAGCCACAGCACAGCCAGCATAGACACCCACTACTTCTATCTCACATCTGTAATACCTCACAGTCCTGTGTATACATCTGTAACATCAGCCACACCTCAGCCAGCATAGAGACACCCACTACTGCTATCTCACATCTGTAATACCTCAGTCCTGTGTATACATCTGTAACAGCCACAGCACAGCCAGCATAGAGACACCTACTACTGCTATCTCACATCTGTAATACCTCACAATCCTGTGTATACATCTGTAACATCAGCCACAGCACAGCCAGCATAGAGACGCCATCTACTGCTATCTCACCTCTATAATACCTCACAGTCCTGTGTATACATCTGTAACATCAGCCAAAGCTCAGCCAGCATAGAGACACCCACTACCGCTATCTCACATCTGTAATACCTCACAGTCCTATGTATACATCGGTAACATCAGCAACAGCTCAGCCAGCATAGAGACACCCAGTACTGCTATCTCACATCTGTAATACCTCACAGTCCTGTGTATACATCTGTAACATCAGCCACAGCACAGCCAGCATAGAGACACCCACTACTGCTATCTCACATCTGTAATACCTCACAGTCCTGTGTATACATCTGTAACATCAGCCACAGCACAGCCAGCATAGAGACACCACTACTGCTATCTCACATCTGTAATACCTCACAGTCCTGTGTATACATCTGTAACATCAGCCACAGCACAGCCAGCATAGAGACACCACTACTGCTATAGCACATCTGTAATACCTCACAGTCCTGTGTATACATCTGTAACATCAGCCACAGCTCAGCCAGCATAGGCACCCACTACTGCTGTCTCACATCTGTAATACCTCACAGTCCTGTGTATACATCTGTAACATTAGCCACAGCCAGCATAGAGACACCCACTACTGCTATCTCACAACTGTAATACCTCACAGTCCTGTGTATACATCTGTAACATCAGCCACAGTACAGCCAGCATAGAGACACCCACTACTGCTATCTCACATCTGTAATACCTCACAGTCCTGTGTATACATCTGTAACATCAGCCACAGCTCAGCCAGCATAGAGACACCCACTACTGCTATCTCACATCTGTAATATCTCACAGTCCTGTGTATACATCTGTAACATCAGTCACAGCACAGCCAGCATAGAGACTCCCACTACTGCTATCTCACATCTGTAATACCTCACACGCCTGTGTATACATCTGTAACATCAGCCACAGCTCAGCCAGCATAGAGACACCCACTACTGCTATCTCACATCTGTAATACCTCACAGTCCTGTGTATACATCTGTAACATCAACCACAGCACAGCCAGCATAGAGACACCCACTACTGCTATCTCACATCTGTAATACCTCACAGTCCTGTGTATACATCTGTAACATCAGCCACAGCTCAGCCAGCATAGAGACACCACTACTGCTATCTCACATCTGTAATACCTCACAGTCCTGTGTATACATCTGTAACATCAGCCACAGCACAGCCAGCATAGAGACACCCACTACTGCTATCTCCCATCTGTAATACCTCACAGTCCTGTGTATAAATCTGTATCATCAGCCACAGCTCAGCCATCATAGAGACTCCCACTACTGCTATCTCACATCTGTAATACCTCACAGTCCTGTGTATACATCTGTAACATCAGCCACAGCACAGCCAGCATAGACACCAACTACTGCTATCTCACATCTGTAATACATCACAGTCCTGTGTATACATCTGTAACATCAGCCACAGCACAGCCAGCATAGAGACACCCACTACTGCTATATCACATCTGTAATACCTCACAGTCCTGTGTATACATCTGTAACATCAGCCACAGCTCAGCCAGCATAGAGACACCACTACTGCTATATCACATCTGTAATACCTCACAGTCCTGTGTATACATCTGTAACATCAGCCACAGCTCAGCCAGCATAGAGACGCCCACTACTGCTATCTCACATCTGTAATACCTCACAGTCCTGTGTATACATGTGTAACATCAGCCACAGCACAGCCAGCATAGAGACACCACTACTAGTATCTCACCTCTATAATACCTCACAGTCCTGTGTATACATCTGTAACATCAGCCAAAGCACAGCCAGCATAGAGACACCCACTACTGCTATCTCACATCTGTAATACCTCACAGTCCTGTGTATATATATGTAACATCAGCCACAGTTCAGCTAGCGTAGAGACACCCACTACTGCTATCTCACAGCTGTAATACCTCACAGTCCTGTGTATACATCTGTAACATCAGCCACAGCTCAGTCAGAATAGAGACACCCACTACTGCTATCTCACATCTGTAATACCTCACAGTCCTGTGTATACATCTGTAACATCAGCCACAGCTCAGCCAGCATAGAGACAACCACTACTGCTATCTCACATCTGTAATACCTCACAGTCCTGTGTATACATCTGTAACATCAACCACAGCACAGCCAGCATAGAGACACCCACTACTGCTATCTCACATCTGTAATACCTCACAGTCCTGTGTATACATCTGTAACATCAGCCACAGCACAGCCAGCATAGACACCCACTACTGCTATCTCACATCTGTAATACCTCACAGTCCTGTGTATACATCTGTAACATCAGTCACAGCTCAGCCAGCATAGAGACCCCCACTACTGCTATCTCACATCTGTAATACCTCACAGTCCTGTGTATACATCTGTAACATCAGCCACAGCTCAGCCAGCATAGAGACACCCACTACTGCTTTCTCACATCTGTAATACCTCACAGTCCTGTGTATACATCTGTAACATCAGCCACAGCTCAGCCAGCATAGAGACACCCACTACTGCTATCTCACATCTGTAATACCTCACAGTCCTGTGTATACATCTGTAACATCAGCCACAGCACAGCCAGCATAGAGACACCCACTACTGCTATCTCACATCTGTAATACCTCACAGTCCTGTGTATACATCTGTAACATCAGCCACAGCACAGCCAGCATAGAGACACCCACTACTGCTATCTCACATCTGTAATACCTAACAGTCCTGTGTATACATCTGTAACATCAGCCACAGCACAGCCAGCATAGACACCTACTACTGCTATCTCACATCTGTAATACCTCACAGTCCTGTGTATACATCAGTAACATCAGTCACAGCACAGCCAGCATAGAGACGCCAACCACTGCTATCTCACATCTGTAATACCTCACAGTCCTATTTATACATCTGTAACATCAGCCACAGCTCAGCCAGCATAGAGACACCCACTACTGCTATCTCACATCTGTAATACCTCACAGTCCTGTGTATACATCAGTAACATCAGTCACAGCACAGCCAGCATAGAGACGCCCACTACTGTTATCTCACATCTGTAATACCTCACAGTCCTGTGTATACATCTGTAACATCAGCCACAGCTCAGCCAGCATAGAGACGCCCACTACTGCTTTCTCACATCTGTAATACCTCACATTCCTGTGTATACATCTGTAACATCAGCCACAGCTCAGCCAGCATAGAGACACCCACTACTGCTATCTCACATCTGTAATACCTCACAGTCCTGTGTATACATCTATAACATCAGCCACAGCTCTGCCAGCATAGAGACGCCCACTACTGCTTTCTCACATCTGTAATACCTCACATTCCTGTGTATACATCTGTAACATCAGCCACAGCACAGCCAGCATAGAGACACCCACTACTGCTATCTCACATCTGTAATACCTCACAATCCTGTGTATACATCTGTAGCATCAGCCACAGCACAGCCAGCATAGACACCCACTACTGCTATCTCACATCTGTAATACCTCACAGTCCTGTGTATACATCTGTAACATCAGCCACAGCTCAGCCAGCATAGAGACACCCACTACTGCTATCTCACATCTGTAATACCTCACAGTCCTGTGTATACATCTGTAACATCAGCCACAGCACAGCCAGCATAGAGACACCCACTACTGCTATCTCACATCTGTAATACCTCACAGTCCTGTGTATACATCTGTAACATCAGCCACAGCACAGCCAGCATAGAGACACTCACTACTGCTATCTCACATCTGTAATACCTCACAGTCCTGTGTATACATCTGTAACATCAGCCACAGCACAGCCAGCATAGAGACACCTACTACTGCTATCTCACATCTGTAATACCTCACAGTCCTGTGTATACATCAGTAACATCAGTCACAGCACAGCCAGCATAGAGACGCCAACCACTGCTATCTCACATCTGTAATACCTCACAGTCCTATTTATACATCTGTAACATCAGCCACAGCTCAGCCAGCATAGAGACACCCACTACTGCTATCTCACATCTGTAATACCTCACAGTCCTGTGTATACATCAGTAACATCAGTCACAGCACAGCCAGCATAGAGACGCCCACTACTGTTATCTCACATCTGTAATATCTCACAGTCCTGTGTATACATCTGTAACATCAGCCACAGCTCAGCCAGCATAGAGACGCCCACTACTGCTTTCTCACATCTGTAATACCTCACATTCCTGTGTATACATCTGTAACATCAGCCACAGCTCAGCCAGCATAGAGACACCCACTACTGCTATCTCACATCTGTAATACCTCACAGTCCTGTGTATACATCTGTAACATCAGCCACAGCTCAGCCAGCATAGAGACGCCCACTACTGCTTTCTCACATCTGTAATACCTCACATTCCTGTGTATAGATCTGTAACATCAGCCACAGCTCAGCCAGCATAGAGACACCCACTACTGCTATCTCACATCTGTAATACCTCACAATCCTGTGTATACATCTGTAGCATCAGCCACAGCACAGCCAGCATAGACACCCACTACTGCTATCTCACATCTGTAATACCTCACAGTCCTGTGTATACATCTGTAACATCAGCCACAGCTCAGCCAGCATAGAGACACCCACTACTGCTATCTCACATCTGTAATACCTCACAGTCCTGTGTATACATCTGTAACATCAGCCACAGCTCTGCCAGCATAGAGACGCCCACTACTGCTATCTCACCTCTATAATACCTCACAGTCCTGTGTATACATCTGTAACATCAGCCAAAGCTCAGCCAGCATAGAGACACCCACTACTGCTATCTCACATCTGTAATACCTCACAGTACTGTTTATACATCGGTAACATCAGCCACAGCTCAGCCAGCATAGAGACATCCAGTACTGCTATCTCACATCTGTAATACCTCACAGTCCTGTGTATACATCTGTAACATCAGCCACAGCACAGCCAGCATAGAGACACCCACTACTGCTATATCACATCTGTAATACCTCACAGTCCTGTGTATACATCTGTAACATCAGCCACAGCTCAGCCAGCATAGGCACCCACTACTGCTATCTCACATCTGTAATACCTCACAGTCCTGTGTATACATCTGTAACATCAGCCACAGCCAGCATAGAGACACCCACTACTGCTATCTTACATCTGTAATACCTCACAGTCCTGTGTATACATCTGTAACATCAGCCACAGCCTGCATAGAGACACCCACTACTGCTATCTCACATCTGTAATACCTCACAGTCCTGTGTATACATCTGTAACATCAGCCACAGCTCAGCCAGCATAGAGACACCCACTACTGCTATCTCACATCTGTAATACCTCACAGTCCTGTGTATACATCTGTAACATCAACCACAGCACAGCCAGCATAGAGACACCCACTACTGCTATCTCACATCTGTAATACCTCACAGTCCTGTGTATACATCTGTAACATCAGCCACAGCTCAGCCAGCATAGAGACACCACTACTGCTATCTCACATCTGTAATACCTCACAGTCCTGTGTATACATCTGTAACATCAGCGACAGCACAGCCAGCATAGAGACACCCACTACTGCTATCTCACATCTGTAATACCTCACAGTCCTGTGTATACATCTGTAACATCAGCCACAGCTCAGCCATCATAGAGACTCCCACTACTGCTATCTCACATCTGTAATACCTCACAGTCCTGTGAATACATCTGTAACATCAGCCACAGCACAGCCAGCATAGACACCAACTACTGCTATCTCACATCTGTAATACCTCACAGTCCTGTGTATACATCTGTAACATCAGCCACAGCACAGCCAGCATAGAGACACCACTACTGCTATGTCACATCTGTAATACCTCAGTCCTGTGTATACATCTGTAACATCAGCCACAGCTCAGCCAGCATAGAGACGCCCACTACTGCTATCTCACATCTGTAATACCTCACAGTCATGTGTATACATGTGTAACATCAGCCACAGCACAGCCAGCATAGAGACACCACTACTGGTATCTCACCTCTATAATACCTCACAGTCCTGTGTATACATCTGTAACATCAGCCAAAGCACAGCCAGCATAGAGACACCCACTACTGCTATCTCACATCTGTAATACCTCACAGTCCTGTGTATATATATATGTAACATCAGCCACAGCTCAGCTAGCATAGAGACACCCACTACTGCTATCTCACAGCTGTAATACCTCACAGTCCTGTGTATACATCTGTAACATCAGCCACAGCTCAGTCAGAATAGAGACACCCACTTCTGCTATCTCACATCTGTAATACCTCACAGTCCTGTGTATACATCTGTAACATCAGCCACAGCTCAGCCAGCATAGAGACACCCACTACTGCTATCTCACATCTGTAATACCTCACAGTCCTGTGTATACATCTGTAACATCAACCACAGCACAGCTAGCATAGAGACACCCACTACTGCTATCTCACATCTGTAATACCTCACAGTCCTGTGTATACATCTGTAACATCAGCCACAGCACAGCCAGCATAGACACCCACTACTGCTATCTCACATCTGTAATACCTCACAGTCCTGTGTATACATCTGTAACATCAGCCACAGCACAGCCAGCATAGAGACACCCACTACTGCTATCTCACATCTGTAATACCTCACAGTCCTGTGTATACATCTGTAACATCAGCCACAGCACAGCCAGCATAGAGACCCACTACTGCTATCTCACATCTGTAATACCTCACAGTCCTGTGTATACATCTGTAACATCAGCCTCAGCACATCCAGCATAGTGACACCCACTACTGCTATCTCACATCTGTAATACCTCACAGTACTGTGTATACATCTGTAACATCAGCCACAGCACAGCCAGCATAGAGACAGCCACTACTGCTATCTCACATCTGTAATACCTCACAGTCCTGTGTATATAACTGTAACATCAGCCACAGCTCAGCTAGCATAGAGACACCCACTACTGCTATCTCACATCTGTAATACCTCACAGTCCTGTGTATACTTCTGTAACATCAGCCACAGCACAGCTAGCATAGAGACACCCACTACTGCTATCTCACATCTTTAATACCTCACAGTCCTGTGTATACATCAGTAACATCAGCCACAGCTCAGCCAGCATAGAGACACCCACTACTGCTATCTCACATCTGTAATACCTCACAGTCCTGTGTATACATGAGTAACATCAGCCACAGCTCAGCCAGCATAGAGACATACACTACTGATATATCACATCTGTAATACCTCACAGTCCTGTGTATACATCTGTAACATCAGCCACAGCACAGCCAGCATAGAGACACCCACTACTGCTATCTCACATCTGTAATACCTCACAGTCCTGTGTATACATCTGTAACATCAGCCACAGCTCAGCCAGCATAGAGACACCCACTACTGCTATCTCATATCTGTAATAACTCACAGTCCTCTGTATACATCTGTAACATCAGCCACAGCTTAGCCAGCATAGAGACACCCACTACTGCTATCTCACATCTGTAATACCTCACAGTCCTGTGTATACATCTGTAACATCAGCCACAGCTCAGCCAGCATAGAGACACCCACTACTGCTATCTCACATCTGTAATACCTCACAGTCCTGTGTATACATCTGTAACATCAGCCACAGCTCAGCCAGCATAGAGACACCCACTACTGCTATCTCACATCTGTAATACCTCACAGTCCTGTGTATACATCTGTAACATCAACCACAGCACAGCCAGCATAGAGACACCCACTACTGCTATCTCACATCTGTAATAACTCACAGTCCTGTGTATACATCTGTAACATCAGCCACAGCACAGCCAGCATAGACACCCACTACTGCTTTCTCACATCTGTAATACCTCACAGTCCTGTGTATACATCTGTAACATCAGCCACAGCTCAGCCAGCATAGAGACGCCCACTACTGCTATCTCACATCTGTAATACCTCACAGTCCTGTGTATACATCTGTAACATCAGCCACAGCTCTGCCAGCATAGAGACGCCCACTACTGCTTTCTCACATCTGTAATACCTCACATTCCTGTGTATACATCTGTAACATCAGCCACAGCTCAGCCAGCATAGAGACACCCACTACTGCTATCTCACATCTGTAATAACTCACAGTCCTGTGTATATATATGTAACATCAGCCACAGCTCAGCCAGCATAGAGACGCCCACTACTGCTATCTCACATCTGTAATACCTCACAGTCCTGTGTATACATCTGTAACATCAGCCACAGCTCAGTCAGAATAGAGACACCCACTACTGCTATCTCACATCTGTAATACCTCACAGTCCTGTGTATACATCTGTAACATCAGCCACAGCACAGCCAGCATAGACACCAACTACTGCTATCTCACATCTGTAATACCTCACAGTCCTGTGTATACATCTGTAACATCAGCCACAGCACAGCCAGCATAGAGACACCACTACTGCTATGTCACATCTGTAATACCTCAGTCCTGTGTATACATCTGTAACATCAGCCACAGCTCAGCTAGCATAGAGACGCCCACTACTGCTATCTCACATGTGTAATACCTCACAGTCATGTGTATACATGTGTAACATCAGCCACAGCACAGCCAGCATAGAGACACCACTACTGGTATCTCACCTCTATAATACCTCACAGTCCTGTGTATACATCTGTAACATCAGCCAAAGCACAGCCAGCATAGAGACACCCACTACTGCTATCTCACATCTGTAATACCTCACAGCCCTGTGTATACATCTGTAACATCAGCCACAGCTCAGTCAGAATAGTGACACCCACTTCTGCTATCTCACATCTGTAATACCTCACAGTCCTATTTATACATCTGTAACATCAGCCACAGCTCAGCCAGCATAGAGACACCCACTACTGCTATCTCACATCTGTAATACCTCACAGTCCTGTGTATACATCAGTAACATCAGTCACAGCACAGCCAGCATAGAGACGCCCACTACTGCTATCTCACATCTGTAATACCTCACAGTCCTGTGTATACATCTGTAACATCAGCCACAGCTCAGCCAGCATAGAGACACCCACTACTGCTATCTCACATCTGTAATACCTCACAGTCCTGTGTATACATCAGTAACATCAGCCACAGCTCAGCCAGCATAGAGACACCCACTACTGCTATCTCACATCTGTAATACCTCACAGTCCTGTGTATAGATCTGTAACATCAGCCACAGCTCAGCCAGCATATAGACACCCACTACTGCTATCTCCCATCTGTAATACCTCACAGTCCTGTGTATACATCTGTAACATCAGCCACAGCTCAGCCAGCATAGGCACCCACTACTGCTATCTCACATCTGTAATACCTCACAGTCCTGTGTATACATCTGTAACATCAGCCACAGCCAGCATAGAGACACCCACTACTGCTATCTTACACCTGTAATACCTCACAGTCCTGTGTATACATCTGTAACATCAGCCACAGCCTGCATAGAGACACCCACTACTGCTATCTCACATCTGTAATACCTCACAGTCCTGTGTATACATCTGTAACATCAGCCACAGCTCAGCCAGCATAGAGACACCCACTACTGCTATCTCACATCTGTAATATCTCACAGTCCTGTGTATACATCTGTAACATCAGTCACAGCACAGCCAGCATAGAGACTCCCACTACTGCTATCTCACATCTGTAATACCTCACACGCCTGTGTATACATCTGTAACATCAGCCACAGCTCAGCCAGCATAGAGACACCCACTACTGCTATCTCACATCTGTAATACCTCACAGTCCTGTGTATACATCTGTAACATCAACCACAGCACAGCCAGCATAGAGACACCCACTACTGCTATCTCACATCTGTAATACCTCACAGTCCTGTGTATACATCTGTAACATCAGCCACAGCTCAGCCAGCATAGAGACACCACTACTGCTATCTCACATCTGTAATACCTCACAGTCCTGTGTATACATCTGTAACATCAGCGACAGCACAGCCAGCATAGAGACACCCACTACTGCTATCTCACATCTGTAATACCTCACAGTCCTGTGTATACATCTGTAACATCAGCCACAGCTCAGCCATCATAGAGACTCCCACTACTGCTATCTCACATCTGTAATACCTCACAGTCCTGTGTATACATCTGTAACATCAGCCACAGCACAGCCAGCATAGACACCAACTACTGCTATCTCACTTCTGTAATACCTCACAGTCCTGTGTATACATCTGTAACATCAGCCACAGCACAGCCAGCATAGAGACACCACTACTGCTATGTCACATCTGTAATACCTCAGTCCTGTGTATACATCTGTAACATCAGCCACAGCTCAGCCAGCATAGAGACGCCCACTACTGCTATCTCACATCTGTAATACCTCACAGTCATGTGTATACATGTGTAACATCAGCCACAGCACAGCCAGCATAGAGACACCACTACTGGTATCTCACCTCTATAATACCTCACAGTCCTGTGTATACATCTGTAACATCAGCCAAAGCACAGCCAGCATAGAGACACCCACTACTGCTATCTCACATCTGTAATACCTCACAGCCCTGTGTATATATATATGTAACATCAGCCACAGCTCAGCTAGCATAGAGACACCCACTACTGCTATCTCACAGCTGTAATACCTCACAGTCCTGTGTATACATCTATAACATCAGCCACAGCTCAGTCAGAATAGAGACACCCACTTCTGCTATCTCACATCTGTAATACCTCACAGTCCTGTGTATACATCTGTAACATCAGCCACAGCTCAGCCAGCATAGAGACACCCACTACTGCTATCTCACATCTGTAATACCTCACAGTCCTGTGTATACATCTGTAACATCAACCACAGCACAGCTAGCATAGAGACACCCACTACTGCTATCTCACATCTGTAATACCTCACAGTCCTGTGTATACATCTGTAACATCAGCCACAGCACAGCCAGCATAGACACCCACTACTGCTATCTCACATCTGTAATACCTCACAGTCCTGTGTATACATCTGTAACATCAGCCACAGCACAGCCAGCATAGACACCCACTACTGCTATCTCACATCTGTAATACCTCACAGTCCTGTGTATACATCTGTAACATCAGCCACAGCACAGCCAGCATAGAGACCCACTACTGCTATCTCACATCTGTAATACCTCACAGTCCTGTGTATACATCTGTAACATCAGCCTCAGCACATCCAGCATAGTGACACCCACTACTGCTATCTCACATCTGTAATACCTCACAGTACTGTGTATACATCTGTAACATCAGCCACAGCACAGCCAGCATAGAGACAGCCACTACTGCTATCTCACATCTGTAATACCTCACAGTCCTGTGTATATAACTGTAACATCAGCCACAGCTCAGCTAGCATAGAGACACCCACTACTGCTATCTCACATCTGTAATACCTCACAGTCCTGTGTATACTTCTGTAACATCAGCCACAGCACAGCTAGCATAGAGACACCCACTACTGCTATCTCACATCTGTAATACCTCACAGTCCTGTGTATACATCAGTAACATCAGCCACAGCTCAGCCAGCATAGAGACACCCACTACTGCTATCTCACATCTGTAATACCTCACAGTCCTGTGTATACATGAGTAACATCAGCCACAGCTCAGCCAGCATAGAGACATACACTACTGATATATCACATCTGTAATACCTCACAGTCCTGTGTATACATCTGTAACATCAGCCACAGCACAGCCAGCATAGAGACACCCACTACTGCTATCTCACATCTGTAATACCTCACAGTCCTGTGTATACATCTGTAACATCAGCCACAGCTCAGCCAGCATAGAGACACCCACTACTGCTATCTCATATCTGTAATAACTCACAGTCCTCTGTATACATCTGTAACATCAGCCACAGCTCAGCCAGCATAGAGACACCCACTACTGCTATCTCACATCTGTAATACCTCACAGTCCTGTGTATACATCTGTAACATCAGCCACAGCTCAGCCAGCATAGAGACACCCACTACTGCTATCTCACATCTGTAATACCTCACAGTCCTGTGTATACATCTGTAACATCAGCCACAGCTCAGCCAGCATAGAGACACCCACTACTGCTATCTCACATCTGTAATACCTCACAGTCCTGTGTATACATCTGTAACATCAACCACAGCACAGCCAGCATAGAGACACCCACTACTGCTATCTCACATCTGTAATACCTCACAGTCCTGTGTATACATCTGTAACATCAGCCACAGCTCAGCCAGCATAGAGACACCCACTACTGCTATCTCACATCTGTAATATCTCACAGTCCTGTGTATACATCTGTAACATCAGTCACAGCACAGCCAGCATAGAGACTCCCACTACTGCTATCTCACATCTGTAATACCTCACACGCCTGTGTATACATCTGTAACATCAGCCACAGCTCAGCCAGCATAGAGACACCCACTACTGCTATCTCACATCTGTAATACCTCACAGTCCTGTGTATACATCTGTAACATCAACCACAGCACAGCCAGCATAGAGACACCCACTACTGCTATCTCACATCTGTAATACCTCACAGTCCTGTGTATACATCTGTAACATCAGCCACAGCTCAGCCAGCATAGAGACACCACTACTGCTATCTCACATCTGTAATACCTCACAGTCCTGTGTATACATCTGTAACATCAGTGACAGCACAGCCAGCATAGAGACACCCACTACTGCTATCTCACATCTGTAATACCTCACAGTCCTGTGTATACATCTGTAACATCAGCCACAGCTCAGCCATCATAGAGACTCCCACTACTGCTATCTCACATCTGTAATACCTCACAGTCCTGTGTATACATCTGTAACATCAGCCACAGCACAGCCAGCATAGACACCAACTACTGCTATCTCACTTCTGTAATACCTCACAGTCCTGTGTATACATCTGTAACATCAGCCACAGCACAGCCAGCATAGAGACACCACTACTGCTATGTCACATCTGTAATACCTCAGTCCTGTGTATACATCTGTAACATCAGCCACAGCTCAGCCAGCATAGAGACGCCCACTACTGCTATCTCACATCTGTAATACCTCACAGTCATGTGTATACATGTGTAACATCAGCCACAGCACAGCCAGCATAGAGACACCACTACTGGTATCTCACCTCTATAATACCTCACAGTCCTGTGTATACATCTGTAACATCAGCCAAAGCACAGCCAGCATAGAGACACCCACTACTGCTATCTCACATCTGTAATACCTCACAGCCCTGTGTATATATATATGTAACATCAGCCACAGCTCAGCTAGCATAGAGACACCCACTACTGCTATCTCACAGCTGTAATACCTCACAGTCCTGTGTATACATCTGTAACATCAGCCACAGCTCAGTCAGAATAGAGACACCCACTTCTGCTATCTCACATCTGTAATACCTCACAGTCCTGTGTATACATCTGTAACATCAGCCACAGCTCAGCCAGCATAGAGACACCCACTACTGCTATCTCACATCTGTAATACCTCACAGTCCTGTGTATACATCTGTAACATCAACCACAGCACAGCTAGCATAGAGACACCCACTACTGCTATCTCACATCTGTAATACCTCACAGTCCTGTGTATACATCTGTAACATCAGCCACAGCACAGCCAGCATAGACACCCACTACTGCTATCTCACATCTGTAATACCTCACAGTCCTGTGTATACATCTGTAACATCAGCCACAGCACAGCCAGCATAGACACCCACTACTGCTATCTCACATCTGTAATACCTCACAGTCCTGTGTATACATCTGTAACATCAGCCACAGCACAGCCAGCATAGAGACCCACTACTGCTATCTCACATCTGTAATACCTCACAGTCCTGTGTATACATCTGTAACATCAGCCTCAGCACATCCAGCATAGTGACACCCACTACTGCTATCTCACATCTGTAATACCTCACAGTACTGTGTATACATCTGTAACATCAGCCACAGCACAGCCAGCATAGAGACAGCCACTACTGCTATCTCACATCTGTAATACCTCACAGTCCTGTGTATATAACTGTAACATCAGCCACAGCTCAGCTAGCATAGAGACACCCACTACTGCTATCTCACATCTGTAATACCTCACAGTCCTGTGTATACTTCTGTAACATCAGCCAGAGCACAGCTAGCATAGAGACACCCACTACTGCTATCTCACATCTGTAATACCTCACAGTCCTGTGTATACATCAGTAACATCAGCCACAGCTCAGCCAGCATAGAGACACCCACTACTGCTATCTCACATCTGTAATACCTCACAGTCCTGTGTATACATGAGTAACATCAGCCACAGCTCAGCCAGCATAGAGACATACACTACTGATATATCACATCTGTAATACCTCACAGTCCTGTGTATACATCTGTAACATCAGCCACAGCACAGCCAGCATAGAGACACCCACTACTGCTATCTCACATCTGTAATACCTCACAGTCCTGTGTATACATCTGTAACATCAGCCACAGCTCAGCCAGCATAGAGACACCCACTACTGCTATCTCATATCTGTAATAACTCACAGTCCTCTGTATACATCTGTAACATCAGCCACAGCTCAGCCAGCATAGAGACACCCACTACTGCTATCTCACATCTGTAATACCTCACAGTCCTGTGTATACATCTGTAACATCAGCCACAGCTCAGCCAGCATAGAGACACCCACTACTGCTATCTCACATCTGTAATACCTCACAGTCCTGTGTATACATCTGTAACATCAACCACAGCACAGCCAGCATAGAGACACCCACTACTGCTATCTCACATCTGTAATAACTCACAGTCCTGTGTATACATCTGTAACATCAGCCACAGCACAGCCAGCATAGACACCCACTACTGCTTTCTCACATCTGTAATACCTCACAGTCCTGTGTATACATCTGTAACATCAGCCACAGCTCAGCCAGCATAGAGACGCCCACTACTGCTATCTCACATCTGTAATACCTCACAGTCCTGTGTATACATCTGTAACATCAGCCACAGCTCTGCCAGCATAGAGACGCCCACTACTGCTTTCTCACATCTGTAATACCTCACATTCCTGTGTATACATCTGTAACATCAGCCACAGCTCAGCCAGCATAGAGACACCCACTACTGCTATCTCACATCTGTAATAACTCACAGTCCTGTGTATATATATGTAACATCAGCCACAGCTCAGCCAGCATAGAGACGCCCACTACTGCTATCTCACATCTGTAATACCTCACAGTCCTGTGTATACATCTGTAACATCAGCCACAGCTCAGTCAGAATAGAGACACCCACTACTGCTATCTCACATCTGTAATACCTCACAGTCCTGTGTATACATCTGTAACATCAGCCACAGCACAGCCAGCATAGACACCAACTACTGCTATCTCACATCTGTAATACCTCACAGTCCTGTGTATACATCTGTAACATCAGCCACAGCACAGCCAGCATAGAGACACCACTACTGCTATGTCACATCTGTAATACCTCAGTCCTGTGTATACATCTGTAACATCAGCCACAGCTCAGCCAGCATAGAGACGCCCACTACTGCTATCTCACATGTGTAATACCTCACAGTCATGTGTATACATGTGTAACATCAGCCACAGCACAGCCAGCATAGAGACACCACTACTGGTATCTCACCTCTATAATACCTCACAGTCCTGTGTATACATCTGTAACATCAGCCAAAGCACAGCCAGCATAGAGACACCCACTACTGCTATCTCACATCTGTAATACCTCACAGCCCTGTGTATACATCTGTAACATCAGCCACAGCTCAGTCAGAATAGTGACACCCACTTCTGCTATCTCACATCTGTAATACCTCACAGTCCTGTGTATACATCTGTAACATCAGCCACAGCTCAGCCAGCATAGAGACACCCACTACTGCTATCTCACATCTGTAATACCTCACAGTCCTGTGTATACATCTGTAACATCAACCACAGCACAGCCAGCATAGAGACACCCACTACTGCTATCTCACATCTGTAATACCTCACAGTCCTGTGTATACATCTGTAACATCAGCCACAGCACAGCCAGCATAGACACCCACTACTGCTATCTCACATCTGTAATACCTCACAGTCCTGTGTATACATCTGTAACATCAGTCACAGCTCAGCCAGCATAGAGACCCCGACTACTGCTATCTCACATCTGTAATACCTCACAGTCCTGTGTATACATCTGTAACATCAGCCACAGCTCAGCCAGCATAGAGACACCCACTACTGCTATCTCACATCTGTAATACCTCACAGTCCTGTGTATACATCTGTAACATGAGCCACAGCACAGCCAGCATAGAGACACCCACTACTGCTATCTCACATCTGTAATACCTCACAGTCCTGTGTATACATCTGTAACATCAGCCACAGCACAGCCAGCATAGAGACCCACTACTGCTATCTCACATCTGTAATACCTCACAGTCCTGTGTATACATCTGTAACATCAGCCTCAGCACATCCAGCATAGTGACACCCACTACTGCTATCTCACATCTGTAATACCTCACAGTACTGTGTATACATCTGTAACATCAGCCACAGCACAGCCAGCATAGAGACAGCCACTACTGCTATCTCACATCTGTAATACCTCACAGTCCTGTGTATATAACTGTAACATCAGCCACAGCTCAGCTAGCATAGAGACACCCACTACTGCTATCTCACATCTGTAATACCTCACAGTCCTGTGTATACATCAGTGACATCAGCCACAGCTCAGCCAGCATAGAGACACCCACTACTGCTATCTCACATCTGTAATACCTCACAGTCCTGTGTATACATGAGTAACATCAGCCACAGCTCAGCCAGCATAGAGACATACACTACTGATATATCACATCTGTAATACCTCACAGTCCTGTGTATACATCTGTAACATCAGCCACAGCACAGCCAGCATAGAGACACCCACTACTGCTATCTCACATCTGTAATACCTCACAGTCCTGTGTATACATCTGTAACATCAGCCACAGCTTAGCCAGCATAGAGACACCCACTACTGCTATCTCATATCTGTAATACCTCACAGTCCTCTGTATACATCTGTAACATCAGCCACAGCTCAGCCAGCATAGAGACACCCACTACTGCTATCTCACATCTGTAATACCTCACAGTCCTGTGTATACATCTGTAACATCAGCCACAGCTCAGCCAGCATAGAGACACCCACTACTGCTATCTCACATCTGTAATACCTCACAGTCCTGTGTATACATCTGTAACATCAGCCACAGCTCAGCCAGCATAGAGGCACCCACTACTGCTATCTCACATCTGTAATACCTCACAGTCCTGTGTATACATCTGTAACATCAACCACAGCACAGCCAGCATAGAGACACCCACTACTGCTATCTCACATCTGTAATACCTCACAGTCCTGTGTATACATCTGTAACATCAGCCACAGCACAGCCAGCATAGACACCCACTACTGCTATCTCACATCTGTAATACCTCACAGTCCTGTGTATACATCTGTAACATCAGTCACAGCTCAGCCAGCATAGAGACCCCCACTACTGCTACCTCACATCTGTAATACCTCACAGTCCTGTGTATACATCTGTAACATCAGCCACAGCTCAGCCAGCATAGAGACCCCCACTACTGCTTTCTCACATCTGTAATACCTCACAGTCCTGTGTATACATCTGTAACATCAGCCACAGCTCAGCCAGCATAAAGACACCCACTACTGCTATCTCACATCTGTAATACCTCACAGTCCTGTGTATACATCTGTAACATCAGCCACAGCACAGCCAGCATAGAGACACCCACTACTGCTATCTCACATCTGTAATACCTCACAGTCCTGTGTATACATCTGTAACATCAGCCACAGCACAGCCAGCATAGATACCCACTACTGCTATCTCACATCTGTAATACCTCACAGTCCTGTGTATACATCTGTAACATCAGCCACAGCACATCCAGCATAGGGACACCCACTACTGCTATCTCACATCTGTAATACCTCACAGTCCTGTGTATACATCTGTAACATCAGCCACAGCACAGCCAGCATAGAGACAGCCACTACTGCTATCTCACATCTGTAATACCTCACAGTCCTGTGTAAATAACTGTAACATCAGCCACAGCTCAGCTAGCATAGAGACACCCACTACTGCTATCTCACATCTGTAATACCTCACAGTCCTGTGTATACTTCTGTAACATCAGCTACAGCACAGCTAGCATAGAGACACCCACTACTGCTATCTCACATCTGTAATACCTCACAGTCCTGTGTATACATCAGTAACATCAGCCACAGCTCAGCCAGCATAGAGACACCCACTACTGCTATCTCACATCTGTAATACCTCACAGTCCTGTGTATACATGAGTAACATCAGCCACAGCTCAGCCAGCATAGAGACATACACTACTGATATATCACATCTGTAATACCTCACAGTCCTGTGTATACATCTGTAACATCAGCCACAGCACAGCCAGTATAGAGACACCCACTACTGCTATCTCACATCTGTAATACCTCACAGTCCTGTGTATACATCTGTAACATCAGCCACAGCTCAGCCAGCATAGAGACACCCACTACTGCTATCTCATATCTGTAATACCTCACAGTCCTCTGTATACATCTGTAACATCAGCCACAGCTCAGCCAGCATAGAGACACCCACTACTGCTATCTCACATCTGTAATACCTCACAGTCCTGTGTATACATCTGTAACATCAGCCACAGCTCAGCCAGCATAGAGACACCCACTACTGCTATCTCACATCTGTAATACCTCACAGTCCTGTGTATATATATTTAACATCAGCCACAGCTCAGCTAGCATAGAGACACCCACTACTGCTATCTCACAGCTGTAATACCTCACAGTCCTGTGTATACATCTGTAACATCAGCCACAGCTCAGTCAGAATAGAGACACCCACTACTGCTATCTCACATCTGTAATACCTCACAGTCCTGTGTATACATCTGTAATATCAGCCACAGCTCAGCCAGCATAGAGACACCCACTACTGCTATCTCACATCTGTAATACCTCACAGTCCTGTGTATACATCTTTAACATCAGCCACAGCTCAGCCAGCATAGAGACACCCACTACTGCTATCTCACATCTGTAATACCTCACAGTCCTGTGTATACATCTGTAACATCAGCCACAGCTCTGCCAGCATAGAGACACCCACTACTTCTATCTCACATCTGTAATACCTCACAGTCCTGTGTATACATCTGTAACATCAGCCACAGCTCAGCCAGCATAGAGACACCCACTACTGCTATCTCACTTCTGTAATACCTCACAGTCCTGTGTATACATCTGTAACATCAGCCACAGCTCAGCCAGCATAGAGACACCCACTACTGCTATCTCACATCTGTAATACCTCACAGTCCTGTGTATACATCTGTAACATCAGCCACAGCTCAGCCAGCATAGAGACACCCACTACTTCTATCTCACATCTGTAATACCTCACAGTCCTGTGTATACATCTGTAACATCAGCCACAGCTCAGCCAGCATAGAGACGCCCACTACTTCTATCTCACATCTGTAATACCTCACATTCCTGTGTATACATCTGTAACATCAGCCACAGCTCAGCCAGCATAGAGACGCCCACTACTGCTATCTCACATCTGTAATACCTCACAGTCCTGTGTATACATCTGTAACATCAGCCACAGCTCTGCCAGCATAGAGACGCCCACTACTGCTTTCTCACATCTGTAATACCTCACAGTCCTGTGTATATATCTGTAACATCAGCCACAGCTCAGCCAGCATAGAGACACCCACTACTGCTATCTCACATATGTAATACCTCACAGTCCTGTGTATACATCTGTAACATCAGCCACAGCTCAGCCAGCATAGAGACGCCCACTACTGCTTTCTCACATCTGTAATACCTCACAGTCCTGTGTATACATCTGTAACATCAGCCACAGCTCAGCCAGCATAGAGACACCCACTACTGCTATCTCACATCTGTAATACCTCACAGTCCTGTGTATACATCTGTAACATCAGCCACAGCTCAGCCAGCATAGAGACGCCCACTACTGCTATCTCACATCTGTAATACCTCACAGTCCTGTGTATACATCTGTAACATCAGCCACAGCACAGCCAGCATAGAGATACCACTACTGCTATCTCACATCTGTAATACCTCACAGTCCTGTGTATACATCTGTAACATCAGCCACAGCACAGCCAGCATAGAGATACCACTACTGCTATCTCACATCTGTAATACCTCACAGTCCTGTGTATACATCTGTAACATCAGCCACAGCACAGCCAGCATAGAGATACCACTACTGCTATCTCACATCTGTAATACCTCACAGTCCTGTGTATACATCTGTAACATCAGCCACAGCTCAGCCAGCATAGAGACGCCCACTACTGCTATCTCACATCTGTAATACCTCACAGTCCTGTGTATACATCTGTAACATCAGCCACAGCTCAGTCAGAATAGAGACACCCACTACTGCTTTCTTACATCCATAATACCACTAATAGTCACAGGACTATAACATGTAATAATAGCCCTGTCACAGGACTGTAACATGTAATAATAGCACTGTCGCGGGACTATAACATGTAATAATAGCACTGTCAAGGGACTATAACATGTAATAATAGCACTGTCACGGGACTATAACATGTAATAAAAGCACTGTCACTAGACTATAACATGTAATAATAGCACTGTCACAGGACTATAACATGTATTAATAGCACTGTCACGGGGCTATAACATGTAATAATAGCACTGTCAAGGGACTATAACATGTAATAATAGCAGTGTCACGGGACTATAACATGTAATAATAGCACTGTCACGGGACTATAACATGTAATAATAGCACCGTCACAGGACAATAACATGTAATAATAGCACTGTCACAGGACTATAACTTGTAATAATAGCACTGTTTCTGGACTATAACATTTAGTAATAATAGCACTGTCATGGGACTATAACAGGTAATAATAGCACTGTCACGGGACTATAACATGTAGTAATAGCACTCTCACGGGACTATAACATATAGAAATAATAGCGCTGTCATGGGACTATAACATGTAGTAATAATAGCAATGTCACGGGACTATAACATGTAGTAATAATAGCACTGTCACAGGACTGTAACATGTAATAATAGCACTGTCACGGAACTATAACATTTAGAAACAATAGCACTGCCATTGTACTATAACATGTAGTAATAATAGCACTGTCACGGGACCATAACATGTAATATTCGCACTGTGACGGGACTATAACATGTAATAATAGCACTGTCAAAGGACTATAACATGTAATAATAGCACTGTCATGGGACTATACCATGTAATAATAGCACTGTCACGGGACTATATCATGTAATAATAGCACTGTCACGGGACTATAACATGTAATAATAGCACTGTCACGGGACTATAACATGTAATAATAGCACTGTCACGGGACCATAACATGTAATATTCGCACTGTGACGGGACTATAACATGTAATAATAGCACTGTCAAAGGACTATAACATGTAATAATAGCACTGTCATGGGACTATAACATGTAATAATAGCACTGTCACGGGACTATATCATGTAATAATAGCACTGTCACGGGACTATAACATGTAATAATAGCACTGTCACGGGACTATAACATGTAATAATAGCACTGTCACGGGACTATAACATGTAATAATAGCACTGTCACAGGACTATAACATGTAATAATAGCACTGTCACAGGACTATAAGATGTAATAATAGCACTGTCACAGGACTATAATATGTAGTAATAATAGCACAGTCACAGGACTATAACATGTAATAATAGCACTGTCACAGGACTATAACATGTAATAATAGCACTGTCACAGGACTGTAACATGTAATAATAGCACTGTCACAGAACTATAACATGTAATAATAATAGCACTGTCACAGTACTATAACATGTAATAATAGCACTGTCACGGGACTATAACATGTAATAATAGCACTGTCACAGGACTATAACATGTAATAATAGCACTGTCACAGGACTATAACATGTAATAATAGCACTGTCACAGGACTATAATATGTAGTAATAATAGCACTGTCACAGGACTATAACATGTAATAATAGCACCGTCACAGGACTATAACATGTAATAATAGCACCGTCACAGGACTATAACATGTAATAATAGCACTGTCACAGGACAATAACATGTAATAATAGCACTGTCACTCGACTATAACATGTAATAATAGCACTGTCACGGGACTATAACATGTAATATTAGCACTGTCACAGGACTATAACATATAATAATAGCACTGTCACAGGACTATAAGATGTAATAATAGCACTGTCACAGGACTATAAGATGTAATAATAGCACTGTCACAGGACTATAACATGTAATATTAGCACTGTCACAGGACTATAACATGTAATAATAGCACTGTCACAGGTTGCTGGTAAACCCTACATGTGACCACTCCACCCTTTGCTGAGATATCGATAGCCATATGTTCCGTGTGAGTAGGTAAGTGACTTCACTATGAGCGCCCAACTAACGATACTGAATTAGAACCTCTATATACCCCTGCCTATACCTTCTAATATCCTGCCTATACCTTCTAATATCCTGCCGATACCTTCTAAGGATGACGCTAATTTGCGTACGCAGTCATACAGTAAATAAAGACTTCAGACCTGGGATCTGTGGTTCCAAAGCACAAAGTATTATTCAAGTAAAACTACAGTCAGTTACACGCTATTGATCCAGACACAATTAGGGGCAAAGGAATTATACAGACCCAAGTATAGTATACATACGCAGCGCTTCCGGACCAGATGTTAGGCATCAGCAAGAAACCCCTCGTCTATCAGCATTCAGCACGAAGACTAAAAACCCAGTGTTGGAGCACACATATTTATACCCCCCAGGATAGACAGAACAATAGAGACGTTTGTTGCTGATGCCATTGTTTCCCAAGGGGGATGCATCTGTTACAGAGCGTTTAACAAGCTGATTCAAATAGACCCAACCCAGCCTCTAACTACTGGGGGTCTCTGGATTCCCGCCACATGCAATCATCCTAACAGTTGTTCATATAATATACATTTTGTTGCTTGAAGTCTCTGCGGTCCATAAGTTGAGAATGCCTGATGCGATCTCCACACCGATGATACCGAAATACTGTGGAAAGAGTACGCATCAGTACAAAACCAAACACGGCTTACTTATCATGTATAAAACCTTAGTTACCAAATAATCTTTATTTCACAGCATTTATACTAAATGAACAAACTTAAATCTTACACCTTAAAGCTTATGGAACCTTGGCCCTCATTCAGAGCCACTCGCTATTTGCGGTCGTTCGTTCTAAAACAAGGGGTGGCTATTCAAATGATCCGTTCGCAAATTGCAGTCTGTTCACACCTCTAAGTCTGAACGAGCGAGCAAAACATACGCTCGTTTATTTGTTCAAAACGCCCCCTGGCCGCTCCCACCATACGTCATATCCGCTATTTATTAGATTAATCGAGTACATCGTACAGCGTATGAACTGCTCGCTATTCTTGTGGTTGGTTTTTTCAACCGCTATTTTGTGAGCAGTTCTGAGTTAAAAAAAAACAACTGACGTGGTCAATGACACTGCTGTATTAATTATGCACTCCCTTAAAACGCCCGTTTTGACCTTTAAGCACGCCTGCGTTCTGATCTCCACTCCCCGTTTACAAGCACCTTCCCCTGTTACCACCCACATACGCCTCATTCTGTCACTCAAAATAGCAGGCACTCGCTATATAGCGTACAAACGATTTTCGGCCGCACTGACAGGTTCGCGCATGCGTACTAAAAACCGTACGCATGCGCAGATGTGCGAACATCGCTCGGAACGAGCGTACGGCCGCTAGCGAGCGGCTCTGAATGAGGGCCCTTGTATGTGGATATGTAATGTGCGAGTATGTGGGGTTTGATATAAAGACACTAGTTAACTGGGGACAGATGCGTGCGCATTTAGCTACTAATCAGCATTTTCATATAGGAATTTATGCATTCGCTAATATGCGACTAGTTAACAGCGCAATTGTGCGTATTAATGTGTATATGAGAAATGATGAAAGATGCAATCGTATGGTGCTAATAGTAATATCGCTATATGTACTTAAATGTGAATTTATCTAAAATGGCACTTGGGCGGCCATTCGCAAAATGGCGTCTTGCGATCTCATTTCCAAGATGGCGTCTTGCGGCCAGTCGCAACATGGCGTCGCCGCGATTCAATTTTAAACTGATCTTGTCTCAGCCAATTATCCAGCTTCGACAACGGCTACCAGGATACAGCTACCAGGACACGGCTACCAGGACACGGCTAGCAAGACACGGCTACCAGGACACGGCTAGCAAGACACGGCTAGTAAATAACTGCCATTTTAAAAACTTCGTAAATAAACTCAGAGGTGTTTGTGTCTGATTTAGCAGAAGATGCTAATGCCTGACATAAAGACGCCCACTACCACTTTCTCATATCCGACCAAATGTCGCTCTTTTGCGTAAACATCGGTACCATGGACGCACATCGACCACTTATGCTGCATTTACACCAGGTCTGGCCAGCCGCAGGAGATAAGGGTGTTTCTCACACAGGGGGATCTTACTACATGTATCTATCTCACTTTACTCAATTACATTGTTTCAACTGAAATCTCAGGTGCACATTCTACAAATTACTGATTATATAGAAATGCTATAAAACTTTGCAATCAACAGAGGTTTTTAGCATAATCATGGCCAAGGTTATGGGCCTACCCACCATATCCAGGTAACCTCTGCAGGGTAGGTCCCTATTATACTAGAGTTCAAATCCAGAGCGCAGGACCCCCCCAAACTGGCATTTCTATATAATCAGTAATTTGGAGTTGTGCACCTGAGATTTGTCTGTCTCTGTGCCTGCAATTAGTCTCATCAGGTAGCACCTCCCATCATATATATATATAGTCAGGGTGTTCAGTCCAGGAACCTTTCCTATATACTCCATTTAATGTGCTTTATTGCACACCTGAGGGAAATGAGACGCCCTCAGTCTGGATTAGCACCCTTCCTTATTGGTGTAAAAGCATGTAGTATGGTAATGTATATGCACACTAGTAATAGGCACAATTCTAGGTAAGTCCTACAAGTTATATACTGTAGTGCAACTTTGGTTCATGTTTGGGGTGTGGGTCCCCCTGGATTGCGTTGGTTAATCTGTCTCAGGGCACCGCATATAACACATTTTCCTTTAGAACACATTTTAACCCTTCACTGTGTGTTTAATATATATGTACCTCAATTTTTTATTTTTATTTTTTATATCCAGCTGCAGCTGCTCCTGACTATCTCTTACACTGCACTTTTCTTACTATAGCGGTGCCCTGGGGCAGCTTAGCTGGGCTAGTTTGGGGGGTCCTGCACTCTGGATTTGAACTCCTGTACGTTAGGGACCTACCCTACAGAGGTTACCTGGATATGGTGGGTAGGCCCATAACCTTGGCCATGATTATGCCAGAAACCTCTATTTACTGCAAAATGTTATAGCATTTCTATATAATGAGTAATTTGGAGTTGTGCACCTGAGATCTGTCTCTGTGCCTGCAATTAGTCTCATCAGGTAGCACCTCCCATCATATATATATATATATATATATATATATATATATATAGTCAGGGTGTGCAGTCCAGGAATCTTTCCCATTGTTTCAACTGAGTTGCACAATATACATCACTATATATACATACAGACATAGTGATGTATACTTAAATCTCATGTGTAGTTATAACAAAATTTCCTGAGGGGAATATATCCACATGTATTTCATATTACATTTTTTATTTTATTTTATTTTTTATTCAATTTTTGCACCGTACACGAGCACTTATATTGCATCACTTGGAGGGATAATATAGTTTACTCTATTTCATTCTTATATTTTAGATTTGTACTTATTAATTATAATATTATATTTATATATATATATATATATATATATATTAATATTTTACAATTTATTTTTTATTCATAAGCATACTTATATTGCCAATAATTTACGCTCATCAGAAGTATGAATAATAAACTATTCTTTCATCTAATATATATATATATTTTTATTTTTATATATATATATATATATATATATAGTAGAAATATTGGGTGAGTAGCGCACTGGAGTGACTGTGTCTATAGCGGGCGCGCAGCTAATAACGAGATTGTCCAATTCTCTAACAAAGCAGCAGTAAAAGATTATACAGCGCTCACCCTTCTGCAAATATGGATAGTAAATACGTGGTGTGAAGTGCAACAAGAAAAAAAGAGGAAGATGATATCAATAAAATGTTCAATCGTATATTTACTTCTAGATTGGTTACATAACAGTGTTGTAAATAAAAATAAGTATGTTTTAATCTAAGTAAAAAATCATTATAAAAATTGTTCATTCGTTCATCAGCCACATCTGACCGTGTGTATGCACCATTAGACAGGAGGACTTGGAAAGCGAGCGCATGTTACTAGATGTATCTATCTCACTTTATTGAATTATATTGTTTCAACTGAGTTGCACAATAATATACTGTGAGAAACACAGAGCAGAATTGCGTACACAGGGCCTGATTCAGACCCGTACGCAATCACACAGCACTAGCGCATGCATCGCCTCTGGCGTGCACATGCGCGAGACCCGTCCTGTAATGGCAGCTACATCGCTACGGGTCTCGCTACAAGACGGGGCGGCTGACGATGATGAGTGACAGCTCGCCCCGTTTTGTAGGCGGGAAAGGGGGGGGTGACTGCACAAACGCAGGGGTTCCCTTAGGAACGCCTGGCGTTTGTGGGCGGCACTATTGACATCACTAGTGATGTCAGTAGTGGACTTCCTGCTCTATCAGGCCGCGGGAGCCGAGACCCTACCACAGGGTCTCCTCACAAGGCCGATGGTCACGATAATTGCATTGGACTCCAGCTGGTCACCCACAGCTTTGCAAGCGGGCTGGGGAAAAAAAAAACACACCCTGATTCAGAGCGAGCAGCTCTGAATCAGGCCCACAGTCTGTGAATCTACCAAGGGTGACTACGATTACCTGATTACAGACTACCAAGGGTGACTACGATTACCTGATTACAGACTACCAAGGGTGACTACGATTACCTGATTACAGACTACCAAGGGTGACTACGATTACCTGATTACAGACTACCAAGGGTGACTACGATTACCTGATTACAGACTGCCAAGGGTGACTGCGATTACCTGATTACAGACTGCCAAGGGTGACTGCGATTACCTGATTACAGACTACCAAGGGTGACTGCGATTACCTGATTACAGACTACCAAGGGTGACTACGATTACCTGATTACAGACTACCAAGGGTGACTACGATTACCTGATTACAGACTACCAAGGGTGACTACGATTACCTGATTACAGACTGCCAAGGGTGACTGCGATTACCTGATTACAGACTACCAAGGGTGACTGCGATTACCTGATTACAGACTGCCAAGGGTGACTGCGATTACCTGATTACAGACTACCAAGGGTGACTACGATTACCTGATTACAGACTGCCAAGGGTGACTACGATTACCTGATTACAGACTACCAAGGGTGACTACGATTACCTGATTACAGACTACCAAGGGTGACTACGATTACCTGATTACAGACTGCCAAGGGTGACTGCGATTACCTGATTACAGACTGCCAAGGGTGACTGCGATTACCTGATTACAGACTACCAAGGGTGACTGCGATTACCTGATTACAGACTACCAAGGGTGACTACGATTACCTGATTACAGACTACCAAGGGTGACTACGATTACCTAATTACAGACTACCAAGGGTGACTACGATTACCTGATTACAGACTGCCAAGGGTGACTGCGATTACCTGATTACAGACTACCTAGGGTGACTGCGATTACCTGATTACAGACTGCCAAGGGTGACTGCGATTACCTGATTACAGACTACCAAGGGTGACTACGATTACATGATTACAGACTGCCAAGGGTGACTACGATTACCTGATTACAGACTACCAAAGGTGACTACGATTACCTGATTACAGACTACCAAGGGTGACTACGATTACCTGATTACAGACTACCAAGGGTGACTACGATTACCTGATTACAGACTACCAAGGGTGACTGCGATTACCTGATTACAGACTGCCAAGGGTGACTGCGATTACCTGATTACAGACTACCAAGGGTGACTGCGATTACCTGATTACAGACTACCAAGGGTGACTACGATTACCTGATTACAGACTACCAAGGGTGACTACGATTACCTGATTACAGACTACCAAGGGTGACTACGATTACCTGATTACAGACTATGAAGGGTGACTACGATTACCTGATTACAGACTACCAAGGGTGACTACGATTACCTGATTACAGACTACCAAGGGTGACTACGATTACCTGATTACAGACTACCAAGGGTGACTACGATTAACTGATTACAGACTACCAAGGGTGACTGCGATTACCTGATTACAGACTACCAAGGGTGACTGCGATTACCTGATTACAGACTACCAAGGGTGACTACGATTACCTGATTACAGACTACCAAGAGTGACTACGATTACCTGTTTACAGACTACCAAGGGTGACTACGATTACCTGATTACAGACTATCAAGGGTGACTGCGATTACCTGATTACAGACTACCAAGGGTGACTACGATTACCTGTTTACAGACTACCAAGGGTGACTACGATTACCTGATTACAGACTATCAAGGGTGACTACGATTACCTGATTACAGACTGTCAAGGATGACTGCGATTATCTGATTATAGACCGCCAAGGGTGGCTACGATTACCTGATTACAGACTACCAAGGGTGACTGCGATTACCTGATTACAGACTACCAAGGGTGACTGCGATTACCTGATTACAGACTATGAAGGGTGACTACGATTACCTGATTACAGACTACCAAGGGTGACTACGATTACCTGATTATCTCAATGATTAACTCTAGTGTGCTGCCATTGACAACAGCTTATTTACAAGAAATACTTTATTTACAAAACTATACAAATATATTGTGAGACACAGAGTGTAATTACTTGTGTAGCCTGTCAATAACATATCAAAGGTGACCACCATTATCCGATTATAGCTTGCCGCTATTTATAATCGCCTGTTTACAGACTTATCTATTGGAATAATCATGCTAATTATGCAGATTATACTAAGGGGAGGATTTTAAATACTCCTTTTCTGGATATATCAGGAATGGGGAAAATAAACTGACCTATCATTATATAGGAGGATAAACACAATCCTGCAGTCCCCATGAATTAGGACATCTATGGGATTTGCACAAAAAAGGTTATTGTTAAAAATACCAATAATTAGAACTGACCTTGAAGATGTCAGTGTCTGAGACCTCATTATTGTTAGACAGTTCCTTCAATTCCTAATATTTTATCTCCAGCAACGGATACGGGGAGAGACCCCTCACTTACTGTATGTCTCCTAGTTGGTATGATACGGGGAGAGACTCCTCACTTACTGTATGTCTCCTGGTTGGTATGATACAGGGAGAGACCCCTCACTTACTGTATGTCTCTTAGTTGGTGTGATACGGGGAGAGACTCCTCACTTACTGTATGTCTCCTAGTGGGTATGATACGGGGAGAGAACCCCTCACTTACTGTATGTCTCCTAGTTGGTATGATACGGGGAGAGACTCCTCACTTACTGTATGTCTCTTAGTTGGTATGATACGGGGAGAGACCCCTCACTTACTGTATATCTCCTAGTTGGTGTGATACGGGGAGAGACTCCTCACTTACTGTATGTCTCCTAGTTGGTATGATACGGGGAGAGATTCCTCACTTACTGTATGTCTCCTAGTTAGTATGATACGGGGAGAGATTCCTCACTTACTGTATGTCTCCTAGTTAGTATGATACGGGGAGAGACTCCTCACTTACTGTATGTCTCCTAGTTGGTATGATACGGGGACAGACTCCTCACTTACTGTATGTCTCCTAGTTGGTATGATACGGGGAGAGATTCCTCACTTACTGTATGTCTCTTAGTTGGTGTGATACGGGGAGAGACTCCTCACTTACTGTATGTCTCCTAGTTGGTATGATACGGGGAGAGATTCCTCACTTACTGTATGTCTCCTAGTTAGTATGATACGGGGAGAGACTCCTCACTTACTGTATGTCTCCTAGTTAGTATGATACGGGGAGAGACTCCTCACTTACTGTATGTCTCCTAGTTGGTATGATACGGGGAGAGACTCCTCACTTACTGTATGTCTCCTGGTTGGTATGATACGGGGAGAGACCCCTCACTTACTGTATGTCTCTTAGTTGGTGTGATACGGGGAGAGACTCCTCACTTACTCTATGTCTCCTAGTTGGTATGATACGGGGAGAGAACCCCTCACTTACTGTATGTCTCCTAGTTGGTATGATATGGGGAGAGGCTCCTCACTTACTGTATGTCTCCTAGTTAGTATGATACGGGGAGAGACTCCTCACTTACTGTATGTCTCTTAGTTGGTATGATACGGGGAGAGACCCCTCACTTACTGTATGTCTCCTAGTTGGTATGATACGGGGAGAGATTCCTCACTTACTGTATGTCTCCTAGTTAGTATGATACGGGGAGAGACTCCTCACTTACTGTATGTCTCCTAGTTAGTATGATACGGGGAGAGACTCCTCACTTACTGTATGTCTCCTAGTTGGTATGATACGGGGAGAGATTCCTCACTTACTGTATGTCTCCTAGTTAGTATGATACGGGGAGAGACTCCTTACTTACTGTATGTCTCCTAGTTGGTATGATACGGGAGAGACCCCCTGACTTACTGTATGTCTCCTAGTTGGTGTGATACGGGGAGAGACTCCTTACTTACTGTATGTCTCCTAGTTGGTATGATACGGGGAGAGACCCCCTCACTTACTGTATGTCTCCTAGTTGGTGTGATACGGGGAGAGACCCCTCACTTACTGTATGTCTCCTAGTTGGTGTGATACGGGGAGAGACCCCTCACTTACTGTATGTCTCCTAGTTGGTATGATATGGGGAGAGGCTCCTCACTTACTGTATGTCTCCAAGTTAGTATGATACGGGGAGAGACTCCTCACTTACTGTATGTCTCCTGGTTGGTATGATACGGGGAGAGACTCCTCACTTACTGTATGTCCCTTGGTTGGTATGATACTGGGAGAGACCCCTCACTTACTGTATGTCTCCTAGTTGGTATGATACGGGGAGAGACTCCTCACTTACTGTATGTCTCCTAGTTGGTGTGATACGGGGAGAGACTCCTCACTTACTGTATGTCTCCTAGTTGGTGTGATAGGGGGAGAGACCCCTCACTTACTGTATGTCTCCTAGTTGGTATGATACGGGGAGAGACCCCTCACTTACTGTATGTCTCCTAGTTGGTGTGATACGGGGAGAGACCCCTCACTTACTGTATGTCTCCTAGTTGGTGTGATACGGGGAGAGACCCCTCACTTACTGTATGTCTCCTAGTTAGTAAGATACAGGGAGAGACCCCTCACTTACTGTATGTCTACTAGTTGGTATGATACGGGGAGAGACTCCTCTCTTACTGTATGTCTCCTAGTTGGTATGATACGGGGAGAGACTCCTCACTTACTGTATGTCTCCTTGTTGGTATGATACTGGGAGAGACCCCTCACTTACTGTATGTCTCCTAGTTGGTGTGATACAGGGAGAGACCCCTCACTTACTGTATGTCTCCTAGTTACTATGATACGGGGAGAGACCCCTCACTTACTGTATGTCTACTAGTTGGTATGATACGGGGAGAGACTCCTCACTTACTGTATGTCTACTAGTTGGTATGATACGGGGAGAGAACCCCTCACTTACTGTATGTCTCCTAGTTGGTATGATATGGGGAGAGGCTCCTCACTTACTGTATGTCTCCTAGTTGGTATGATACGGGGAGAGACTCCTCACTTACTGTATGTCTCCTAGTTGGTATGATACGGGGAGAGACTCCTCACTTACTGTATGTCTCCTAGTTGGTATGATACAGGGAGAGACTCCTCACTTACTGTTTGTCTCCTAGTTGATATGATACGGGGAGAGACTCCTCACTTACTGTATGTCTCCTGGTTGGTATGATACTGGGAGAGACTCCTCACTTACTGTATGTCTCCTAGTTGGTGTGATATGGGGAGAGAACCCCTCACTTACTGTATGTCTCCTAGTTGGTATGATACGGGGAGAGACTCCTCACTTACTGTATGTCTCCTAGTTAGTATGATACGGGGAGAGACTCTTCACTTACTGTATGTCTCCTAGTTGGTGTGATATGGGGAGAGACTCCTCACTTACTGTATGTCTCCTAGTTGGTATGATACGGGGAGAGACTCCTCACTTACTGTATGTCTCCTAGTTAGTATGATACGGGGAGAGACCCCTCACTTACTGTATGTCTCCTAGTTGGTATGATACGGGGAGAGGCTCCTCACTTACTGTATATCTCCTAGTTGGTGTGATATGGGGAGAGACTCCTCACTTACTGTATGTCTCCTAGTTAGTATGATACGGGGAGAGACTCCTCACTTACTGTATGTCAACTAGTTGGTATGATACGGGGAGAGACTCCTCACTTACTGTATGTCTCCTGGTTGGTATGATACTGGGAGAGACCCCTCACTTACTGTATGTCTCCTAGTTGGTGTGATATGGGGAGAGATTCCTCACTTACTGTATGTCTCCTAGTTGGTATGATACGGGGAGAGACTGCTCACTTACTGTATGTCTACTAGTTGGTATGATACGGGGAGAGGCTCCTCACTTACTGTATGTCTCCTAGTTGGTGTGATACGGGGAGAGACTCCTCACTTACTGTATGTCTCCTGGTTGGTATGATACTGGGAGAGACCCCTCACTTACTGTATGTCTCCTAGTTGGTGTGATATGGGGAGAGACCCCTCACTTACTGTATGTCTCCTAGTTGGTATGATACGGGGAGAGATTCCTCACTTACTGTATGTCTCCTAGTTAGTATGATACGGGGAGAGACTCCTCACTTACTGTATGTCTCCTAGTTAGTATGATACGGGGAGAGACTCCTCACTTACTGTATGTCTCCTAGTTGGTATGATACGGGGAGAGATTCCTCACTTACTGTATGTCTCCTAGTTAGTATGATACGGGGAGAGACTCCTTACTTACTGTATGTCTCCTAGTTGGTATGATACGGGAGAGACCCCCTGACTTACTGTATGTCTCCTAGTTGGTGTGATACGGGGAGAGACTCCTTACTTACTGTATGTCTCCTAGTTGGTATGATACGGGGAGAGACCCCCTCACTTACTGTATGTCTCCTAGTTGGTGTGATACGGGGAGAGACCCCTCACTTACTGTATGTCTCCTAGTTGGTGTGATACGGGGAGAGACCCCTCACTTACTGTATGTCTCCTAGTTGGTATGATACGGGGAGAGACTCCTCACTTACTGTATGTCTCCTAGTTGGTGTGATACGGGGAGAGACTCCTCACTTACTGTATGTCTCCTAGTTGGTGTGATACGGGGAGAGACCCCTCACTTACTGTATGTCTCCTAGTTGGTATGATACGGGGAGAGACCCCTCACTTACTGTATGTCTCCTAGTTGGTGTGATACGGGGAGAGACCCCTCACTTACTGTATGTCTCCTAGTTGGTGTGATACGGGGAGAGACCCCTCACTTACTGTATGTCTCCTAGTTAGTAAGATACAGGGAGAGACCCCTCACTTACTGTATGTCTACTAGTTGGTATGATACGGGGAGAGACTCCTCACTTACTGTATGTCTCCTAGTTGGTATGATACGGGGAGAGACTCCTCACTTACTGTATGTCTCCTTGTTGGTATGATACTGGGAGAGACCCCTCACTTACTGTATGTCTCCTAGTTGGTGTGATACAGGGAGAGACCCCTCACTTACTGTATGTCTCCTAGTTAGTATGATACGGGGAGAGACCCCTCACTTACTGTATGTCTACTAGTTGGTATGATACGGGGAGAGACTCCTCACTTACTGTATGTCTCCTAGTTGGTATGATACGGGGAGAGAACCCCTCACTTACTGTATGTCTCCTAGTTGGTATGATATGGGGAGAGGCTCCTCACTTACTGTATGTCTCCTAGTTGGTATGATACGGGGAGAGACTCCTCACTTACTGTATGTCTCCTAGTTGGTATGATACGGGGAGAGACTCCTCACTTACTGTATGTCTCCTAGTTGGTATGATACAGGGAGAGACTCCTCACTTAATGTTTGTCTCCTAGTTGATATGATACGGGGAGAGACTCCTCACTTACTGTATGTCTCCTGGTTGGTATGATACTGGGAGAGACTCCTCACTTACTGTATGTCTCCTAGTTGGTGTGATATGGGGAGAGAACCCCTCACTTACTGTATGTCTCCTAGTTGGTATGATACGGGGAGAGACTCCTCACTTACTGTATGTCTCCTAGTTAGTATGATACGGGGAGAGACTCTTCACTTACTGTATGTCTCCTAGTTGGTGTGATATGGGGAGAGACTCCTCACTTACTGTATGTCTTCTAGTTGGTATGATACGGGGAGAGACTCCTCACTTACTGTATGTCTCCTAGTTAGTATGATACGGGGAGAGACCCCTCACTTACTGTATGTCTCCTAGTTGGTATGATACGGGGAGAGGCTCCTCACTTACTGTATATCTCCTAGTTGGTGTGATATGGGGAGAGACTCCTCACTTACTGTATGTCTCCTAGTTAGTATGATACGGGGAGAGACTCCTCACTTACTGTATATCAACTAGTTGGTATGATACGGGGAGAGACTCCTCACTTACTGTATGTCTCCTGGTTGGTATGATACTGGGAGAGACCCCTCACTTACTGTATGTCTCCTAGTTGGTGTGATATGGGGAGAGATTTCTCACTTACTGTATGTCTCCTAGTTGGTATGATACGGGGAGAGACTGCTCACTTACTGTATGTCTACTAGTTGGTATGATACGGGGAGAGGCTCCTCACTTACTGTATGTCTCCTAGTTGGTGTGATACGGGGAGAGACTCCTCACTTACTGTATGTCTCCTGGTTGGTATGATACTGGGAGAGACCCCTCACTTACTGTATGTCTCCTAGTTGGTGTGATATGGGGAGAGACCCCTCACTTACTGTATGTCTCCTAGTTGGTATGATACGGGGAGAGACTCCTCACTTACTGTATGTCTCCTAGTTGGTATGATACGGGGAGAGACTCCTCACTTACTGTATGTCTCCTAGTTGGTATGATACGGGGAGAGACTCCTCACTTACTGTATGCCTCCTAGTTTGTATGATACGGGGAGAGGCTCCTCACTTACTGTATGTCTCCTAGTTGGTATGATACTGGGAGCGACCCCTCACTTACTGTATGTCTCCTAGTTGGTATGATACAGGGAGAGACCCCTCACTTACTGTATGTCTCCTAGTTGGTATGATACGGGGAGAGACTCCTCACTTACTGTATGTCTCCTAGTTGGTGTGATATGGGGAGAGGCTCCTCACTTACTGTATGTCTCCTAGTTGGTATGATACGGGGAGAGGCTCCTCACTTACTGTATGTCTCCTAGTTTGTATGATACGGGGAGAGGCTCCTCACTTACTGTATGTCTCCTGGTTGGTATGATACGGGGAGAGACCCCCTCACTTACTGTATGTCTCCTAGTTAGTATAATACGGGGAGAGGCTCCTCACTTACTGTATGTCTCCTAGTAGGTATGATACGGGGAGAGACCCCTCACTTACTGTATGTCTCCTGGTTGGTATGATACGGGGAGAGGCTCCTCACTTACTGTATGTCTCCTAGTAGGTATGATACGGGGAGAGACTCCTCACTTACTGTATGTCTCCTAGTAGGTATGATACGGGGAGAGACTCCTCACTTACTGTATGTCACCTAGTTTGTATGATACGGGGAGAGACTCCTCACTTACTGTATGTCTCCTAGTTGGTATGATACGGGGAGAGGCCCCTCACTTACTGTATGTCTCCTAGTTGGTATGATACGGGGAGAGACCCCTCACTTACTGTATGTCTCCTAGTTGGTATGATACAGGGAGAGACCCCTCACTTACTGTATGTCTCCTAGTTGGTATGATACGGGGAGAGGCTACTCACTTACTGTATGTCTCCTAGTTGGTGTGATATGGGGAGAGGCTACTCACTTACTGTATGTCTCCTAGTTGGTATGATACGGGGAGAGGCTCCTCATTTACTGTATGTCTCCTAGTTGGTATGATACTGGGAGAGGCTCCTCACTTACTGTATGTCTCCTGGTTGGTATGATACGGGGAGAGACCCCCTCACTTACTGTATGTCTCCTAGTTAGTATGATACGGGGAGAGGCTCCTCACTTACTGTATGTCTCCTAGTAGGTATGATATGGGGAGAGACCCCTCACTTACTGTATGTCTCCTGGTTGGTATGATACGGAGAGAGGCTCCTCACTTACTGTATGTCTCCTAGTTAGTATGATACGGGAGTGGCTCCTCAGTTACTGTATGTCTCCTGGTTGTTATGATATGGGGAGAGACCCCTCACTTACTGTATGTCTCCTAGTTGGTATGATACAGGGAGAGACTCCTCACTTACTGTATGTCTCCTGGTTGGTATGATACTGGGAGAGACTCCTCACTTACTGTATGTCTCCTAGTTGGTGTGATATGGGGAGAGAACCCCTCACTTACTGTATGTCTCCTAGTTGGTATGATATGGGGAGAGACTCCTCACTTACTGTATGTCTCCTAGTTAGTATGATACGGGGAGAGACTCTTCACTTACTGTATGTCTCCTAGTTGGTGTGATATGGGGAGAGACTCCTCAGTTACTGTATGTCTCCTAGTTGGTATGATACGGGGAGAGACTCCTCACTTACTGTATGTCTCCTAGTTAGTATGATACGGGGAGAGACCCCTCACTTACTGTATGTCTCCTAGTTGGTATGATACGGGGAGAGGCTCCTCACTTACTGTATATCTCCTAGTTGGTGTGATATGGGGAGAGACTCCTCACTTACTGTATGTCTCCTAGTTAGTATGATACGGGGAGAGACTCCTCACTTACTGTATGTCAACTAGTTGGTATGATACGGGGAGAGACTCCTCACTTACTGTGTGTCTCCTGGTTGGTATGATACTGGGAGAGACCCCTCACTTACTGTATGTCTCCTAGTTGGTGTGATATGGGGAGAGATTCCTCACTTACTGTATGTCTCCTAGTTGGTATGATACGGGGAGAGACTGCTCACTTACTGTATGTCTACTAGTTGGTATGATACGGGGAGAGGCTCCTCACTTACTGTATGTCTCCTAGTTGGTGTGATATGGGGAGAGACTCCTCACTTACTGTATGTCTCCTAGTTAGTATGATACAGGGAGAGACCCCTCACTTACTGTATGTCTCCTAGTTGGTATGATACGTGGAGAGACTCCTCACTTACTGTATGTCTACTAGTTGGTATGATACGGGGAGAGACTCCTCACTTACTGTATGTCTCCTGGTTGGTATGATACTGGGAGAGACCCCTCACTTACTGTATGTTTCCTAGTTGGTGTGATATGGGGAGAGACCCCTCACTTACTGTATGTCTCCTAGTTGGTATGATACGGGGAGAGACTCCTCACTTACTGTATGTCTCCTAGTTGGTATGATACGGGGAGAGACTCCTCACTTACTGTATGTCTCCTGGTTGGTATGATACGGGGAGAGACCCCCTCACTTACTTTATGTCTCCTAGTTGGTATGATACGGGGAGAGACCCCCTCACTTACTGTATGTCTCCTAGGTGGTATGATATGGGGAGAGACCCCCTCACTTACTGTATGTCTCCTAGTTGGTATGATACGGGGAAAGACTCCTCACTTACTGTATGTCTCCTATATGGTATGATACGGGGAGAGCCTCCTCACTTACTGTATGTCTCCTAGTTGGTATGATACGGGGAGAGGCTCCTCACTTACTGTATGTCTCCTAGTTGGTGTGATACGGGGAGAGACTCCTCACTTACTGTATGTCTCCTAGTTGGTATGATACGGGGAGAGACTCCACACTTACTGTATGTCTCCTAGTAGGTATGATACGGGGAGAGACTCCTCACTTACTGTATGTCTCCTAGTAGGTATGATACTGGGAGAGACTCCTCACTTACTGTATGTCTCCTAGTTGGTATGATATGGGGAGAGACTCCTCACTTACTGTATGTCTCCTAGTTGGTATAATATGGGGAGAGGCTCCTCACTTACTGTATGTCTCCTAGTTAGTATGATACGGGGAGAGGCTCCTCACTTACTGTATGTCTCCTAGTTAGTATGATACGGGGAGAAGCTCCTCACTTACTGTATGTCTCCTAGTTGGTATGATACGGGGAGAGACTCCTCACTTACTGTATGTCTCCTGGTTGGTATGATACGGGGAGAGGCTCCTCACTTACTGTATGTTCCCTAGTTTGTATGATATGGGGAGAGACACCTCACTTACTGTATGTCTACTAGTTGGTATGATATGGGGAGAGGCTCCTCACTTACTGTATGTCTCCTAGTTGGTATGATACGGGGAGAGACTCCTCACTTACTGTATGTCTCCTAGTAGGTATGATACGGGGAGAGACTCCTCACTTACTGTATGTCTCCTAGTAGGTATGATACGGGGAGAGACTCCTCACTTACTGTATGTCTCCTAGTTGGTATGATACGGGGAGAGACTCCTCACTTACTGTATGCCTCCTAGTTTGTATGATACGGGGAGAGGCTCCTCACTTACTGTATGTCTCCTAGTTGGTATGATACGGGGAGAGACCCCTCACTTACTGTATGTCTCCTAGTTGGTATGATACAGGGAGAGACCCCTCACTTACTGTATGTCTCCTAGTTGGTATGATACGGGGAGAGGCTCCTCACTTACTGTATGTCTCCTAGTTGGTGTGATATGGGGAGAGGCTCCTCACTTACTGTATGTCTCCTTGTTGGTATGATACGGGGAGAGGCTCCTCACTTACTGTATGTCTCCTAGTTTGTATGAGACGGGGAGAGGCTCCTCACTTACTGTATGTCTCCTGGTTGGTATGATACGGGGAGAGACCCCCTCACTTACTGTATGTCTCCTAGTTAGTATAATACGGGGAGAGGCTCCTCACTTACTGTATGTCTCCTAGTAGGTATGATACGGGGAGAGACCCCTCACTTACTGTATGTCTCCTGATTGGTATAATACGGGGAGAGGCTCCTCACTTACTGTATGTCTCCTAGTAGGTATGATACGGGGAGAGACTCCTCACTTACTGTATGTCTCCTAGTAGGTATGATACGGGGAGAGACTCCTCACTTACTGTATGTCACCTAGTTTGTATGATACGGGGAGAGACTCCTCACTTACTGTATGTCTCCTAGTTGGTGTGATATGGTGAGAGACTCCTCACTTACTGTATGTCTCCTAGTTGGTATGATACGGGGAGAGACTCCTCACTTACTGTATGTCACCTAGTTTGTATGATACGGGGAGAGACTCCTCACTTACTGTATGTCTCCTAGTTGGTATGATACGGGGAGAGGCTCCTCACTTACTGTATGTCTCCTAGTTGGTATGATACGGGGAGAGACCCCTCACTTACTGTATGTCTCCTAGTTGGTATGATACGGGGAGGGGCTACTCACTTACTGTTTGTCTCCTAGTTGGTGTGATATGGGGAGAGGCTCCTCACTTACTGTATGTCTCCTAGTTGGTATGATACGGGGAGAGGCTCCTCATTTACTGTATGTCTCCTAGTTGTTATGATACGGGGAGAGGCTCCTCACTTACTGTATGTCTCCTGGTTGGTATGATACGGGGAGAGACCCCCTCACTTACTGTATGTCTCCTAGTTAGTATGATACGGGGAGAGGCTCCTCACTTACTGTATGTCTCCTAGTAGGTATGATATGGCGAGAGACCCCTCACTTACTGTATGTCTCCTGGTTGGTATGATACGTGGAGAGGCTCCTCACTTACTGTATGTCTCCTAGTTAGTATGATACGGGAGTGGCTCCTCAGTTACTGTATGTCTCCTGGTTGTTTTGATATGGGGAGAGACCCCTCACTTACTGTATGTCTCCTAGTTGGTATGATACAGGGAGAGACTCCTCACTTACTGTATGTCTCCTAGTTGGTATGATACGGGGAGAGACTCCTCACTTACTGTATGTCTCCTAGTTGGTATGATACGGGGAGAGACTCCTCACTTACTGTATGTCTCCTAGTAGGTATGATATGGGGAGAAACCCCTCACTTACTGTATGTCTCCTGGTTGGTATGATACGGGGAGAGGCTCCTCACTTACTGTATGTCTCCTAGTAGGTATGATATGGGGAGAGACCCATCACTTACTGTATGTCTCCTGGTTGGTATGATACGGGGAGAGACTCCTCACTTACTGTATGTCTCCTAGTTGGTATGATATGGGGAGAGACTCCTCACTTACTGTATGTCTCCTGGTTGGTATGATACGGGGAGAGGCTCCTCACTTACTGTATGTCTCCTAGTTAGTATGATACGGGGAGAGACTCCTCACTTACTGTATGTCTCCTGGTTGGTATGATACGGGGAGAGGCTCCTCACTTACTGTATGTCTCCTGGTTGGTATGATATGGGGAGAGGCTCCTCACTTACTATATGTCTCCTGGTTGATATGATACGGGGAGAGGCTCCTCACTTACTGTATGTCTCCTGGTTGGTATGATACAGAATTTCTGAATAAACAATGAGTCACAGATTTTGTGGGATTTGCAACAATTCCTAAGTGAGTTTGTTATTCTCTTCTGTATATCGATTGTCAATATTAATAGTAATCCTCATGAATTATCCCCTATATTGGTTTATATTAATTTGACACGGAGGAATACAGTACGTTCATTTCAGCAAGCGGCCCAATTGAACATACATTGTCACTGTTTAAAACAGTATAACGTCTGTTTGATATGCAGACATCCCTGAACCTGAATATACAGCTTTATTTTCTGTTGACAGAGGTAGCATTGGGGGGGTCAATGAATTGAATGTAGATGTATCTATTGGAATAAATGTGATATGTCCCCAGTTCTACAGACACCCGACTTACATTTTTATTATCAATTATGAATATCATTTTATTTACTAAGAGATTAAACATACAGGAGACATACTGTGTAGCGGTTGCACAACTTTTATATATCTATTTTCTTTTGGATTAAAATTTTAGATTTTTATATGATTGCACATTAATCAAATTTGTATTTTGTGGACAACAATTTTATTTCAAACGTTAATAAAAGTTATATTTTGATATTGTGCACGTGCAGTAATGAACATTTTCCTTGTAGGTTCTCTGAAGCTCGCAATGACCCATCCCGAATTTTACTGGTACGTGGATGAGGGTCTTACCACAGAAAACCTGAAAAGTTCCCTCCTGCGGAGCGAGATCTTGTTTGGAGCCCCTCTCCCTAATTATTACTCCGTGGAGGATCGGTGGGAGGAGCAGCACAGAAAGTTTCAGAGTTTCGTCACCACCTATATAAACATCTTATCCAAAGAGTCTACAAGGTACATTAGTGTCGTTACTGTGTCGTCTATGTCTGCTTTCCAGTATCTCATGTTCTCTGTCATGTACAGTAATAAGTAGTTATAGTAATCATGTGTCATGCTATGACCTCCCCAATGTGCGGACATGTAACACACTGCGATCTCCCCAATATAGGGACATGTGTCATGCTATGACCTCCCCAATGTGCTGACATGTAACACACTGCGACCTCCCCAATATAGGGACATGTATCACGCTGTGACCTCCCCAATGTAGGGACATGTATCACACTGTGACCTCCCCAAAGTAGGGACATGTATCACACTGTGACCTCCCCAATGTAGGGACATGTATCACACTGTGACCTCCCCAATGTGCGGACATGTAGCACACTGTGACCTCCCCAATGTACGGACATGTAGCACACTGTGACCTCCCCAATATAGGGACATGTATCACGCTGTGACCTCCCCAATGTAGGGACATGTATCACACTGTGACCTCCCCAATGTAGGGACATGTATCACACTGTGACCTCCCCAATGTGCGGACATGTAGCACACTGTGACCTCCCCAATGTACGGACATGTAGCACACTGTGACCTCCCCAATATAGGGACATGTATCACGCTGTGACCTCCCCAATGTAGGGACATGTATCACACTGTGACCTCCCCAATGTAGGGACATGTATCACACTGTGACCTCCCCAATGTACGGACATGTAGCACACTGCGATCTCCCCAATATAGGGACATGTGTCATGCTATGACCTCCCCAATGTGCTGACATGTAACACACTGCGACCTCCCCAATATAGGGACATGTATCACGCTGTGACCTCCCCAATGTAGGGACATGTATCACACTGTGACCTCCCCAAAGTAGGGACATGTATCACACTGTGACCTCCCCAATGTAGGGACATGTATCACACTGTGACCTCCCCAATGTGCGGACATGTAGCACACTGTGACCTCCCCAATGTACGGACATGTAGCACACTGTGACCTCCCCAATATAGGGACATGTATCACGCTGTGACCTCCCCAATGTAGGGACATGTATCACACTGTGACCTCCCCAATGTAGGGACATGTATCACACTGTGACCTCCCCAATGTGCGGACATATAGCACACTGTGACCTCCCCAATGTACGGACATGTAGCACACTGTGACCTCCCCAATATAGGGACATGTATCACGCTGTGACCTCCCCAATGTAGGGACATGTATCACACTGTGACCTCCCCAATGTAGGGACATGTATCACACTGTGACCTCCCCAATGTAGGGAAATGTATCACACTGTGACCTCCCCAATGTAGGGACATATAACACACTATGACCTCCCCAATGTAGTGACATGTATCACACTGCGACCTCCCCAATGTAGGGACATGTATCACACTATGACCTCCCCAATGTAGGGACATGTATCACAGTGTGACCTCCCCAATGTAGGGACATTTATCATGTTGTGACCTCCCCAATGTGGGAACATGTATCACACTGTGACCTCCCCAATGTAGGGACATGTATCACACTGTGACCTCCCCAATGTAGGGAAATGTATCACACTGTGACCTCCCCAATGTAGGGACATATAACACACTATGACCTCCCCAATGTAGTGACATGTATCACACTGCGACCTCCCCAATGTAGGGACATGTATCACACTATGACCTCCCCAATGTAGGGACATGTATCACAGTGTGACCTCCCCAATGTAGGGACATTTATCATGTTGTGACCTCCCCAATGTGGGAACATGTATCACACTGTGACCTCCCCAATGTAGGGACATGTATCACACTGTGACCTCCCCAATGTAGGGACATGTAACACACTGTGACCTCCCCAATGTAGGGACATGTATCACACTATGACCTTCCCAATGTAGGGACATGTATCACACTGTGATCTCCCCAATGTAGGGACATGTATCACACTGTGACCTCCCCTATGTGGGGACATGTATCACAATGTGATCTCCCCAATGTAGGGAGATGTATCTCACTGTGACCTCCCCAATGTAGGGACATGTATCACGCTTTGACCTCTCCTATGTAGAGTCATGTATCACACTGTGACCTCCCCAATGTAGGGACATTTATCACACTATGACCTCCCCAATGTAGTGACATGTAAGACACTGTGACCTCCCCAATGTAGGGACATGTAACACACTGTGACCTCCCCAATGTAGGGACATGTATCACGCTGTGACCTCCCCTATGTGCGGACATGTAACACACTGTGACTTCCTCTATGTAGGGTCATGTATCACACTGTGACTTCCCCAATGTAGGGACATGTAACACACTGTGAACTCCCCAATGTAGGGACATGTATCACACTGTGACCTCCCCAATATAGCGACATGTAACACACTGTGACCTCCCCAATGTAGGGACATGTATTACGCTGTGACCTCCCCAATGTAGGGACATGTATCACGCTGTGACCTCCCCAATGTAGGGACATGTATCACACTGTGACCTCCCCAATGTAATGACATGTATCACACTGTGACCTCCCCAATGTGCGGACATGTATCACACTGTGACCTCCCCAATGTAGGAACATGTATCACACTGTGACCTCCCCAATGTAGTGACATGTAACACACTGTGACCTCCCCAATATAGGGACATGTAACAAACTGTCACGTCCCCAATGTAGGGACATGTATCACACTGTGACCTCCCCAATGTAGTGACATGTAACACACTGTGACCTCCCCAATGTAGGGACATGTATCACACTGTGACCTCCCCAATATAGGGACAAGTAACACACTGTGACCTCCCCAATGTGGGGACATGTATCACACTGTGACCTCCCCAATGTAGGGACATGTATCACACTGTGACCTCCCCAATGTAGTGACATGTATCACACTGTGATCTCCCCAATGTAGGGACATATAACACACTGTGACCTCCCCAATGTAGGGACATTTATCACACTGTGACCTCCCCAATATAGGGACATGTAACACACTGTGACCTCCCCAATGTAGTGACATTTATCACACTGTGACCTCCCCAATCTATGGACATGTATCACATTGTGACCTCCCCAATGTAGGGACATGTATAACACTGTGACCTCCCCAATGTATGGACATGTATCACATTGTGACCTCCCCAATGTAGGGACATGTATAACACTGTGACCTCCCCAATGTAGTGACATGTAACACACTATGGGCCTGATTCAGACCCACTCGCGAGCGGCTGTCCGCTCGCAAGTGGGTCGATGTTATGGACTGAGCATGCGCACGACGGAGGGAGCTCCGTCGTGCGCATGCGCCAGACGCGACGAGCGAAGGAAAGTCCTTCGCTCGTTGTGTCCGATCAAAGGGGGAGTGCTGTCAATGTTGATTGACAGCACGCCCCCTTTGGTGGGCGTGCCGGGGGCGTGCCTCCCTGACGGGGGCGTTCCCGCGGGAACGCCTCCCGTCAGAAGCCGGCCCACTGACATCACTAGTGATGTCAGTGGGAGTGATTTTGGCTCTGATAGAGCCAAAATCACTCCGGAGCTTGCGGTTGAAAACCTCAACCGCAGGCTCCGGCTCGCAATTTCGATGGTCGCGATGGTCTCGACCATCGCGGCCATCACAATGCACGCTCGTATAGCCTGTGGGTGGTGACCAACAGCTATACGAGCGTCCAGGAGGACGCTCCATGAAAATGGAGCCCGGCCCTCATTCAGAGACCTCCCCAATATAGGGACATGTAACACACTGTGACCTTCCCAATGTAGTGACATGTAACACACTGTGACCTCCCCAATGTAGTGACATTTATCACACTGTGACCTCCCCAATGTAGGGACATGTATCACATTGTGACCTCCCCAATGAAGGGACATGTATCACACTGTGACCTCCCCAATGTAGTGACATGTAACACACTGTCACCTACCCAATATAGGGACAGGTAACACACTGTGACCTCCCCAATGTAGGGACATGTAACACACTGTGACCTCCCCAATCTACTTACTAGAAGTATGGGAAACGCGATCTGCTTACGATAAGTATGGGAAATGCGATCTGCTTACTATAAGTATGGGAAACGCGATCTCCTTACTATAAGTATGGGAAATGCGATCTGCTTACTATAAGTATGGGAAATGTGATCTCCTTACTATAAATATGGGAAATGCGATCTCCTTACTATAAGTATGGGAAATGTGATCTCCTTACTATAAGTATGGGAAATGCGATCTCCTTACTATAAGTATGGGAAATGCGATCTCCTTACTATAAGTATGGGAAATGCGATCTCCTTACTATAAGTATGGGAAATGCCATCTCCTTACTATAAGTATGGGAAATGCCATCTCCTTACTATAAGTATGGGAAATGCCATCTCCTTACTAGAAGTATGGGAAATGCGATCTCCTTACTATAAATATGGGAAATGCGATCTCCTTACTATAAGTATGGGAAATGCGATCTCCTTACTATAAATATGGGAAATGCGATCTCCGTACTATAAGTATGGGAAATGTGATCTCCTTACGATAAGTATGGGAAATGCGATCTCCTTACTATAAGTATGGGAAATACGATCTCCGTACTATAAGTATGGGAAATGCCACTTCCTTACTATAAGTATGGGAAATGCCATATCCTTACTGTAAGTATGGGAAATGCGATCTCCTTACTATAAGTATGGGAAATGCGATCTCCTTACTATAAGTATGGGAAATGCGATCTCCTTACTATAAGTATGGGAAATGTGATCTCCTTACTATAAGTATGGGAAATGCGATCTCCTTACTATAAGTATGGGAAATGCCATCTCCTTACTATAAGTATGGGAAATGCGATCTCCTTACTATAAGTATGGGAAATGTCATCTCCTTACTATAAGTATGGGAAATGCGATCTGCTTACTATAAGTATGGGAAATGCGATCTCCTTACTATAAGTATGGGAAATGCCATCTGCTTACTAAGTATGGGAAATGTGATCTACTTACTATAAGTATGGGAAATGCGATCTCCTTACTATAAGAATGGGAAATGCGATCTCCTTACTATAAATATGGGAAATGCGATCTCCTTACGATAAGTATGGGAAATGCGATCTCCTTACTATAAGTATGGGAAATACGATCTCCGTACTATAAGTATGGGAAATGCCACTTCCTTACTATAAGTATGGGAAATGCCATATCCTTACTGTAAGTATGGGAAATGCGATCTCCTTACTATAAGTATGGGAAATGCGATCTCCTTACTATAAGTATGGGAAATGCGATCTCCTTACTATAAATATGGGAAATGCGATCTCCGTACTATAAGTATGGGAAATGCGATCTCCTTACTATAAGTATGGGAAATGCCATCTCCTTACTATAAGTATGGGAAATGCGATCTCCTTACTATAAGTATGGGAAATGCCATCTCCTTACTGTAAGTATGGGAAATGCGATCTCCTTACTATAAGTATGGGAAATGTCATCTCCTTACTATAAGTATGGGAAATGCGATCTGCTTACTATAATTATGGGAAATGCGATCTCCTTACTATAAGTATGGGAAAAGCTATCTGCTTACTATAAGTATGGGAAATGCGATCTCCTTACTATAAGTATGGGAAATGCGATCTGCTTACTATAAGTATGGGAAATGCGATCTCCTTACTATAAGTATGGGAAATGCGATCTGCTTACTATAAGTATGGGAAATGCGATCTCCTTACTATAAGTATGGGAAATGCCATCTCCTTACTATAAGTATGGGAAATGCCATCTCCTTACTAGAAGTATGGGAAATGCGATCTGCTTACTATAAGTATGGGAAATGCGATCTCCTTACTATAAGTATGGGAAATGCGATCTCCTTACTATAAGTATGGGAAATGTGATCTCCTTACTATAAGTATGGGAAATGCGATCTGCTTACTATAAGTATGGGAAATGCGATCTCCTTACTATAAGTATGGGAAATGCGATCTCCTTACTATAAGTATGGGAAATGCCATCTGCTTACTATAAGTATGGGAAATGCGATCTCCTTACTATAAGAATGGGAAATGCGATCTCCTTACTATAAATATGGGAAATGCGATCTCCTTACGATAAGTATGGGAAATGCGATCTCCTTGCTATAAGTATGGGAAATGCCATTTTCTTAACGATAAGTATGGGAAATGCGATCTCCGTACTATAAGTATGGGAAATGCCACTTCCTTACTATAAGTATGGGAAATGCGATCTCCTTACTATAAATATGGGAAATGCGATCTCCTTACTATAAGTATGGGAAATGCGATCTCCTTACTATAAGTATGGGTAATGCGATCTCCTTACTATAAGTATGGGAAATGTTATCTCCTTACTATAAATATGGGAAATGCGTTCTCCTTACTATAAGTATGGGAAATGCGATCTCCTTACTATAAGTATGGGAAATGCGATCTGCTTTCTATAAGTATGGGAAATGCGATCTCCTTACAATAAATATGGGAAATGTGATCTCCTTACTATAAATATGGGAAATGTGATCTCCTTACTATAAGTATGGGAAATGCGATCTGCTTACTATAAGTATGGGAAATGCGATCTCCTTACTATAAGTATGGGAAATGCGATCTCCTTACTATAAATATGGGAAATGCAATCTGCTTTCTATAAGTATGGGAAATGCGATCTCCTTACTATAAGTATGGGAAATGCCATCTCCTTACTATAAGTATGGGAAATGGGATCTCCTTACTATAAGTATGGGAAATGGGATCTCCTTACTATAAGTATGGGAAATGGGATCTCCTTACTATAAGTATGGGAATTGGGATCTCCTTACTATAAGTATGGGAAATGCAATCTCCTTACTATAAGTATGGGAATTGTTATCTCCTTACTATAAGTAAGGGACATGCGATCTCCTTACTATAAGTATGGGAAATGCGATCTGCTTTCTATAAGTATGGGAAATGCGATCTCCTTACTATAAGTATGGGAAATGCGATCTCCTTACTATAAGTATGGGAAATGCCAACTCCTTACTATAAGTATGGGAAATGCGATCTCCTTACTATAAGTATGGGAAATGCGATCTCCTTACTATAAGTATGGGAAATGCCAACTGCTTACTATAAGTATGGGAAATGAGATCTCCTTACTTTAAGTATGGGAAATGCGATCTGCTTACTATAAGTATGGAAATGCCATCTCCTTACTATAAGTATGGGAAATGCCATCTGCTTACTATAAGTATGGGAAATGTGATCTCCTTACTATAATTATGGGAAATGCGATCTGCTTACTATAAGTATGGGAAATGCCATATCCTTACTATAAGTATGGGAAATGCCTTCTGCTTACTATAAGTATGGGAAATGCCATATCCTTACTATAAGTATGGGAAATGCCATCTGCTTACTATAAGTATGGGAAATGCCATATCCTTACTGTAGGTATGGGAAATGCCATCTGCTTACTATAAGTATGGGAAATGTGATATCCTTACTATAAGTATGGGAAATGCGATCTCCTTACTATAAGTATGGGAAATGCCATCTCCTTACTATAAGTATGGGAAATGCGATCTCCTTACTATAAGTATGGGAAATGCGATCTGCTTACTATAAGTATGGGAAATGGGATCTCCTTACTATAAGTATGGGAAATGCGATCTCCTTACTATAAGTATGGGAAATGTTATCTCCTTACTATAAGTATGGGAAATGTTATCTCCTTACTATAAGTATGGGAAATGTGATCTCCTTACTATAAGTATGGGAAATGGGATCTCCTTACTATAAGTATGGGAAATGCGATCTTCTTACTATAAGTATGAGAAATGCGATCTCCTTACTATAAGTATGGGAAATGCGATCTCCTTACTATAAGTATGGGAAATGTGATCTCCTTACTATAAGTATGGGAAATGAGATCTCCTTACTATAAGTATGGGAAATGCGATCTGCTTTCTATAAGTATGGGAAATGCGATCTCCTTACTATAAGTGTGGGAAATGTGATCTCCTTACTATAATTATGGGAAATGCGATCTGCTTACTATAAGTATGGAAATGCCATCTCCTTACTATAAGTATGGGAAATGCCATCTCCTTACTATAAGTAAGGGAAATGCCACCTGCTTACTATAAGTATGGGAAATGCGATCTCCTTACTTTAAATATGGGAAATGTCATCTCCTTACTATAATTATGGGAAATGCGATCTGCTTACTATAAGTATGGAAATGCCATCTCCTTACTATAAGTATGGGAAATGCCATCTCCTTACTATAAGTAAGGGAAATGCCACCTGCTTACTATAAGTATGGGAAATGCGATCTCCTTACTTTAAATATGGGAAATGCCATCTCCTTACTATAAATATGGGAAATGTGATCTCCTTACTATAAATATGGGAAATGTGATTTCCTTACTATAATTATGGGAAATGCGATCTGCTTACTATAAGTATGGAAATGCCATCTCCTTACTATAAGTATGGGAAATGCCATCTCCTTACTATAAGTAAGGGAAATGCCACCTGCTTACTATAAGTATGGGAAATGCGATCTCCTTACTTTAAATATGGGAAATGTCATCTCCTTACTATAAGTATGGGAAATGCGATCTCCTTACTTTAAATATGGGAAATGCCATCTCCTTACTATAAGTATGGGAAATGCGATCTCCTTACTATAAGTATGGGAAATGCCATCTCCTTACTATAAGTAAGGGAAACGCCAGGGCCGTAGCTAGGGTATTGCGGCCAGTGCCATCGCACAGGGCACCACAGGTCAGGGGGCGCTGTTTGGGCCTGTCAAATTTCTGATTATTATCATTGCTTGTAGATTCCTCTTATTTCACCCCCAGCATCTCCTGGCCTCTCATACCTCTTCCCTGGCCCTTCCTTATGAGGCCATGGCCCTTTTTTGGGTGCATTATGTCCCTTTGAAAAATGAGGGGGGCACCAATGCTCTCTCTGGCACAGGGCTCTAAAAATTCTAGTTACGACTCTGGGAAACGCGATCTCCTTACTATAAGTAGGGGAAATGCGATCTCCATACTATAATTATGGGAAATGCCAACTCCTTACTATAAATATCGGAAATGCCAACTCCTTACTATAAGTATGGGAAATGCCATCTCCTTACTATAAGTATGGGAAATGCCATCTGCTTACTATAATTATGGGAAATGCCAACTCCTTACAATAAGTATGGGAAATGCGATCGCCTTACTATAAGTATCGGAAATGCGATCTCCTTTCTATAAGTATGGGAAATGCGATCTGCTTACTATAAGTATGGGAAATGCCTTCTGCTTACTATAAATATGGGAAATGCGATCTGCTTACTATAATTATGGGAAATGCGATCTGCTTACTATAAGTATGGAAATGCCATCTGCTTACTATAAATATCGGAAATGCCAACTCCTTACTATAAGTATGGGAAATGCCATCTCCTTACTATAAGTATCGGAAATGCCAACTCCTTACTATAAGTATGGGAAATGCCATATCCTTACTGTAAGTATGGGAAATGCCATCTGCTTACTATAAGTATGGGAAATGCGATCTCCTTACTATAAATATGGGAAATGCGATCTCCTTACGATAAGTATGGGAAATGCGATCTCCTTACTATAAGTATGGGAAATGCGATCTCCGTTCAATAAGTATGGGAAATGCGATCTGCTTACTATAAGTATGGGAAATGTGATATCCTTACTATAAGTATGGGAAATGCGATCTCCTTACTATAAGTATGGGAAATGCCATCTCCTTACTATAAGTATGGGAAATGCCATCTCCTTACTATAAGTATGGGAAATGCGATCTGCTTACTATAAGTATGGGAAATGCGATCTCCTTACTATAAATATGGGAAATGCGATCTCCTTACGATAAGTATGGGAAATGCGATCTCCTTACTATAAGTATGGGAAATACGATCTCCGTACTATAAGTATGGGAAATGCCACTTCCTTACTATAAGTATGGGAAATGCCATATCCTTACTGTAAGTATGGGAAATGTGATATCCTTACTATAAGTATGGGAAATGTGATATCCTTACTATAAGTATGGGAAATGCGATCTCCTTACTATAATTATGGGAAATGCGATCTCCTTACTATAAGTATGGGAAATGCGATCTCCTTACTATAAGTATGGGAAATGCGATCTGCTTACTATAAGTATGGGAAATGCGATCTCCTTACTATAAGTATGGGAAATGCGATCTCCTTACTATAAGTATGGGAAATGCCATCTCCTTACTATAAGTATGGGAAATGCCATCTCCTTACTAGAAGTATGGGAAATGCGATCTGCTTACTATAAGTATGGGAAATGCGATCTCCTTACTATAAGTATGGGAAATGCGATCTCCTTACTATAAGTATGGGAAATGTGATCTCCTTACTATAAGTATGGGAAATGCGATCTGCTTACTATAAGTATGGGAAATGCGATCTCCTTACTATAAGTATGGGAAATGCGATCTCCTTACTATAAGTATGCGAAATGCCATCTGCTTACTATAAGTATGGGAAATGCGATCTCCTTACTATAAGAATGGGAAATGCGATCTCCTTACTATAAATATGGGAAATGCGATCTCCTTACGATAAGTATGGGAAATGCGATCTCCTTGCTATAAGTATGGGAAATGCCATTTTCTTAACGATAAGTATGGGAAATGCGATCTCCGTACTATAAGTATGGGAAATGCCACTTCCTTACTATAAGTATGGGAAATGCGATCTCCTTACTATAAATATGGGAAATGCGATCTCCTTACTATAAGTATGGGTAATGCGATCTCCTTACTATAAGTATGGGAAATGTTATCTCCTTACTATAAATATGGGAAATGCGTTCTCCTTACTATAAGTATGGGAAATGCGATCTCCTTACTATAAGTATGGGAAATGTGATCTGCTTTCTATAAGTATGGGAAATGCGATCTCCTTACAATAAATATGGGAAATGTGATCTCCTTACTATAAATATGGGAAATGTGATCTCCTTACTATAAGTATGGGAAATGCGATCTGCTTACTATAAGTATGGGAAATGCGATCTCCTTACTATAAGTATGGGAAATGCGATCTCCTTACTATAAATATGGGAAATGCAATCTGCTTTCTATAAGTATGGGAAATGCGATCTCCTTACTATAAGTATGGGAAATGCCATCTCCTTACTATAAGTATGGGAAATGGGATCTCCTTACTATAAGTATGGGAAATGGGATCTCCTTACTATAAGTATGGGAAATGGGATCTCCTTACTATAAGTATGGGAAATGCGATCTCCTTACTATAAGTATGGGAAATGTGATCTCCTTACTATAAGTATGGGAATTGTTATCTCCTTACTATAAGTAAGGGACATGCGATCTCCTTACTTTAAATATGGGAAATGCCATCTCCTTACTATAAATATGGGAAATGTGATCTCCTTACTATAAATATGGGAAATGTGATCTCCTTACTATAATTATGGGAAATGCGATCTGCTTACTATAAGTATGGAAATGCCATCTCCTTACTATAAGTATGGGAAATGCCATCTCCTTACTATAAGTAAGGGAAATGCCACCTGCTTACTATAAGTATGGGAAATGCGATCTCCTTACTTTAAATATGGGAAATGTCATCTCCTTACTATAAGTATGGGAAATGCGATCTCCTTACTTTAAATATGGGAAATGCCATCTCCTTACTATAAGTATGGGAAATGCGATCTCCTTACTATAAGTATGGGAAATGCCATCTCCTTACTATAAGTAAGGGAAACGCCAGGGCCGTAGCTAGGGTATTGCGGCCAGTGCCATCGCACAGGGCACCACAGGTCAGGGGGCGCTGTTTGGGCCTGTCAAATTTCTGATTATTATCATTGCTTGTAGATTCCTCTTATTTCACCCCCAGCATCTCCTGGCCTCTCATACCTCTTCCCTGGCCCTTCCCCATGAGGCCATGGCCCTTTTTTGGGTGCATTATGTCCTTTTGAAAAATGAGGGGGGCACCAATGCTCTCTCTGGCACAGGGCTCTAAAAATTCTAGTTACGACTCTGGGAAACGCGATCTCCTTACTATAAGTAGGGGAAATGCGATCTCCATACTATAATTATGGGAAATGCCAACTCCTTACTATAAATATCGGAATGCCAACTCCTTACTATAAGTATGGGAAATGCCATCTCCTTACTATAAGTATGGGAAATGCCATCTGCTTACTATAATTATGGGAAATGCCAACTCCTTTCTATAAGTATGGGAAATGCGATCTGCTTACTATAAGTATGGGAAATGCCTTCTGCTTACTATAAATATGGGAAATGCGATCTGCTTACTATAATTATGGGAAATGCGATCTGCTTACTATAAGTATGGAAATGCCATCTGCTTACTATAAATATCGGAAATGCCAACTCCTTACTATAAGTATGGGAAATGCCATCTCCTTACTATAAGTATCGGAAATGCCAACTCCTTACTATAAGTATGGGAAATGCCATATCCTTACTGTAAGTATGGGAAATGCCATCTGCTTACTATAAGTATGGGAAATGCGATCTCCTTACTATAAATATGGGAAATGCGATCTCCTTACGATAAGTATGGGAAATGCGATCTCCTTACTATAAGTATGGGAAATGCGATCTCCGTTCTATAAGTATGGGAAATGCGATCTGCTTACTATAAGTATGGGAAATGTGATATCCTTACTATAAGTATGGGAAATGCGATCTCCTTACTATAAGTATGGGAAATGCCATCTCCTTACTATAAGTATGGGAAATGCCATCTCCTTACTATAAGTATGGGAAATGCGATCTGCTTACTATAAGTATGGGAAATGCGATCTCCTTACTATAAGTATGGGAAATGCGATCTCCTTACTATAAATATGGGAAATGCAATCTGCTTACTATAAGTATGGGATATGCGATCTCCTTACTATAAGTATGGGAAATGCCATCTCCTTACTATAAGTATGGGAAATGCGATCTCCTTACTATAAGTATGGGAAATGCGATCTCCTTACTATAAGTATGGGAAATGGGATCTCCTTACTATAAGTATTGGAAATGGGATCTCCTTACTATAAGTATGGGAAATGCGATCGCCTTACTATAAGTATGGGAAATGTTATCTCCTTACTATAAGTATGGGAAATGGGATCTCCTTACTATAAGTATGGGAAATGTGATCTCCTTACTATAAGTATGGGAAATGCGATCTTCTTACTATAAGTATGAGAAATGCGATCTCCTTACTATAAGTATGGGAAATGCGATCTCCTTACTATAAGTATGGGAAATGTGATCTCCTTACTATAAGTATGGGAAATGAGATCTCCTTACTATAAGTATGGGAAATGCGATCTGCTTTCTATAAGTATGGGAAATGCAATCTCCTTACTATAAGTGTGGGAAATGTGATCTCCTTACTATAATTATGGGAAATGCGATCTGCTTACTAGAAGTATGGAAATGCCATCTCCTTACTATAAGTATGGGAAATGCCATCTCCTTACTATAAGTAAGGGAAATGCCACCTGCTTACTATAAGTATGGGAAATGCGATCTCCTTACTTTAAATATGGGAAATGTCATCTCCTTACTATAATTATGGGAAATGCGATCTGCTTACTATAAGTATGGGAAATGCCATCTCCTTACTATAAGTAAGGGAAATGCCACCTGCTTACTATAAGTATGGGAAATGCGATCTCCTTACTTTAAATATGGGAAATGCCATCTCCTTACTATAAATATGGGAAATGCGATCTCCTTACTATAAATATGGGAAATGTGATCTCCTTACTATAATTATGGGAAATGCGATCTGCTTACTATAAGTATGGAAATGCCATCTCCTTACTATAAGTATGGGAAATTCCATCTCCTTACTATAAGTATGGGAAATGCCACCTGCTTACTATAAGTATGGGAAATGCGATCTCCTTACTTTAAATATGGGAAATGTCATCTCCTTACTATAAGTATGGGAAATGCGATCTCCTTACTTTAAATATGGGAAATGCCATCTCCTTACTATAAGTATGGGAAATGCGATCTCCTTACTATAAGTATGGGAAATGCCATCTCCTTACTATAAGTATGGGAAACGCCAGGGCCGTAGCTAGGGTATTGCGGCCAGTGCCATCGCACAGGGCACCACAGGTCAGGGGGCGCTGTTTGGGCCTGTCAAATTTCTGATTATTATCATTGCTTGTAGATTCCTCTTATTTCACCCCCAGCATCTCCTTGCCTCTCATACCTCTTCCCTGGCCCTTCCCCATGAGGCCATGGCCCTTTTTTGGGTGCATTATGTCCCTTTGAAAAATGAGGGGGGCACCAATGCTCTCTCTGGCACAGGGCTCTAAAAATTCTAGTTACGACTCTGGGAAACGCGATCTCCTTACTATAAGTAGGGGAAATGCGATCTCCATACTATAATTATGGGAAATGCCAACTCCTTACTATAAATATCGGAAATGCCAACTCCTTACTATAAGTATGGGAAATGCCATCTCCTTACTATAAGTATGGGAAATGCCATCTCCTTACTATAAGTATGGGAAATGCCATCTGCTTACTATAATTATGGGAAATGCCAACTCCTTACTATAAGTATGGGAAATGCGATCGCCTTACTATAAGTATCGGAAATGCGATCTCCTTACTATAAGTATGGGAAATGCGATCTGCTTACTATAAGTATGGGAAATGCCTTCTGCTTACTATACATATGGGAAATGCGATCTGCTTACTATAATTATGGGAAATGCGATCTGCTTACTATAAGTATGGAAATGCCATCTGCTTACTATAAGTATGGGAAATGCCATATCCTTACTATAAGTATGGGAAATGCCATCTGCTTACTATAAGTATGGGAAATGCCATCTGCTTACTATAAGTATGGGAAATGCCATATCCTTACTGTAAGTATGGGAAATGCCATCTGCTTACAATAAGTATGGGAAATGCGATCTCCTTACTATAAGTATGAGAAATGTGATCTCCTTACTATAAGTATGGGAAATGCGATCTCCTTACTGTAAGTATGGGAAATGCCATCTGCTTACTATAAGTATGGGAAATGCGATCTCCTTACTATAAGTATGAGAAATGTGATCTCCTTACTATAAGTATGGGAAATGCGATCTCCTTACTATAAGTATGGGAAATGCGATCTGCTTACTATAAGTATGGGAAATGCGATCTCCTTTCTATAAGTTTTTCGAAGTGTGATCTCCTTACTATAAGTATGAGAAATGTGATCTCCTTACTATAAGTATGAGAAATGTGATCTGCTTACTATAAGTATGGGAAATGCGATCTCTTTACTATAAGTATGAGAAATGCGATCTCCTTACTATAAGTATGGGAAATGCCATCTCCTTACTATAAGTATGGGAAATGCGATCTCCTTTCTATAAGTTTTTCGAAGTGTGATCTCCTTACTATAAGTATGAGAAATGTGATCTCCTTACTATAAGTATGAGAAATGTGATCTGCTTACTATAAGTATGGGAAATGCGATCTCTTTACTATAAGTATGAGAAATGCGATCTCCTTACTATAAGTATGGGAAATGCCATCTCCTTACTATAAATATGGGAAATGTGATCTCCTTACTATAAATATGGGAAATGTGATCTCCTTACTATAATTATGGGAAATGCGATCTGCTTACTATAAGTATGGAAATGCCATCTCCTTACTATAAGTATGGGAAATGCCATCTCCTTACTATAAGTAAGGGAAATGCCACCTGCTTACTATAAGTATGGGAAATGCGATCTCCTTACTTTAAATATGGGAAATGTCATCTCCTTACTATAAGTATGGGAAATGCGATCTCCTTACTTTAAATATGGGAAATGCCATCTCCTTACTATAAGTATGGGAAATGCGATCTCCTTACTATAAGTATGGGAAATGCCATCTCCTTACTATAAGTAAGGGAAACGCCAGGGCCGTAGCTAGGGTATTGCGGCCAGTGCCATCGCACAGGGCACCACAGGTCAGGGGGCGCTGTTTGGGCCTGTCAAATTTCTGATTATTATCATTGCTTGTAGATTCCTCTTATTTCACCCCCAGCATCTCCTGGCCTCTCATACCTCTTCCCTGGCCCTTCCCCATGAGGCCATGGCCCTTTTTTGGGTGCATTATGTCCTTTTGAAAAATGAGGGGGGCACCAATGCTCTCTCTGGCACAGGGCTCTAAAAATTCTAGTTACGACTCTGGGAAACGCGATCTCCTTACTATAAGTAGGGGAAATGCGATCTCCATACTATAATTATGGGAAATGCCAACTCCTTACTATAAATATCGGAATGCCAACTCCTTACTATAAGTATGGGAAATGCCATCTCCTTACTATAAGTATGGGAAATGCCATCTGCTTACTATAATTATGGGAAATGCCAACTCCTTTCTATAAGTATGGGAAATGCGATCTGCTTACTATAAGTATGGGAAATGCCTTCTGCTTACTATAAATATGGGAAATGCGATCTGCTTACTATAATTATGGGAAATGCGATCTGCTTACTATAAGTATGGAAATGCCATCTGCTTACTATAAATATCGGAAATGCCAACTCCTTACTATAAGTATGGGAAATGCCATCTCCTTACTATAAGTATCGGAAATGCCAACTCCTTACTATAAGTATGGGAAATGCCATATCCTTACTGTAAGTATGGGAAATGCCATCTGCTTACTATAAGTATGGGAAATGCGATCTCCTTACTATAAATATGGGAAATGCGATCTCCTTACGATAAGTATGGGAAATGCGATCTCCTTACTATAAGTATGGGAAATGCGATCTCCGTTCTATAAGTATGGGAAATGCGATCTGCTTACTATAAGTATGGGAAATGTGATATCCTTACTATAAGTATGGGAAATGCGATCTCCTTACTATAAGTATGGGAAATGCCATCTCCTTACTATAAGTATGGGAAATGCCATCTCCTTACTATAAGTATGGGAAATGCGATCTGCTTACTATAAGTATGGGAAATGCGATCTCCTTACTATAAGTATGGGAAATGCGATCTCCTTACTATAAATATGGGAAATGCAATCTGCTTACTATAAGTATGGGATATGCGATCTCCTTACTATAAGTATGGGAAATGCCATCTCCTTACTATAAGTATGGGAAATGCGATCTCCTTACTATAAGTATGGGAAATGCGATCTCCTTACTATAAGTATGGGAAATGGGATCTCCTTACTATAAGTATTGGAAATGGGATCTCCTTACTATAAGTATGGGAAATGCGATCGCCTTACTATAAGTATGGGAAATGTTATCTCCTTACTATAAGTATGGGAAATGGGATCTCCTTACTATAAGTATGGGAAATGTGATCTCCTTACTATAAGTATGGGAAATGCGATCTTCTTACTATAAGTATGAGAAATGCGATCTCCTTACTATAAGTATGGGAAATGCGATCTCCTTACTATAAGTATGGGAAATGTGATCTCCTTACTATAAGTATGGGAAATGAGATCTCCTTACTATAAGTATGGGAAATGCGATCTGCTTTCTATAAGTATGGGAAATGCAATCTCCTTACTATAAGTGTGGGAAATGTGATCTCCTTACTATAATTATGGGAAATGCGATCTGCTTACTAGAAGTATGGAAATGCCATCTCCTTACTATAAGTATGGGAAATGCCATCTCCTTACTATAAGTAAGGGAAATGCCACCTGCTTACTATAAGTATGGGAAATGCGATCTCCTTACTTTAAATATGGGAAATGTCATCTCCTTACTATAATTATGGGAAATGCGATCTGCTTACTATAAGTATGGGAAATGCCATCTCCTTACTATAAGTAAGGGAAATGCCACCTGCTTACTATAAGTATGGGAAATGCGATCTCCTTACTTTAAATATGGGAAATGCCATCTCCTTACTATAAATATGGGAAATGCGATCTCCTTACTATAAATATGGGAAATGTGATCTCCTTACTATAATTATGGGAAATGCGATCTGCTTACTATAAGTATGGAAATGCCATCTCCTTACTATAAGTATGGGAAATTCCATCTCCTTACTATAAGTATGGGAAATGCCACCTGCTTACTATAAGTATGGGAAATGCGATCTCCTTACTTTAAATATGGGAAATGTCATCTCCTTACTATAAGTATGGGAAATGCGATCTCCTTACTTTAAATATGGGAAATGCCATCTCCTTACTATAAGTATGGGAAATGCGATCTCCTTACTATAAGTATGGGAAATGCCATCTCCTTACTATAAGTATGGGAAACGCCAGGGCCGTAGCTAGGGTATTGCGGCCAGTGCCATCGCACAGGGCACCACAGGTCAGGGGGCGCTGTTTGGGCCTGTCAAATTTCTGATTATTATCATTGCTTGTAGATTCCTCTTATTTCACCCCCAGCATCTCCTTGCCTCTCATACCTCTTCCCTGGCCCTTCCCCATGAGGCCATGGCCCTTTTTTGGGTGCATTATGTCCCTTTGAAAAATGAGGGGGGCACCAATGCTCTCTCTGGCACAGGGCTCTAAAAATTCTAGTTACGACTCTGGGAAACGCGATCTCCTTACTATAAGTAGGGGAAATGCGATCTCCATACTATAATTATGGGAAATGCCAACTCCTTACTATAAATATCGGAAATGCCAACTCCTTACTATAAGTATGGGAAATGCCATCTCCTTACTATAAGTATGGGAAATGCCATCTCCTTACTATAAGTATGGGAAATGCCATCTGCTTACTATAATTATGGGAAATGCCAACTCCTTACTATAAGTATGGGAAATGCGATCGCCTTACTATAAGTATCGGAAATGCGATCTCCTTACTATAAGTATGGGAAATGCGATCTGCTTACTATAAGTATGGGAAATGCCTTCTGCTTACTATACATATGGGAAATGCGATCTGCTTACTATAATTATGGGAAATGCGATCTGCTTACTATAAGTATGGAAATGCCATCTGCTTACTATAAGTATGGGAAATGCCATATCCTTACTATAAGTATGGGAAATGCCATCTGCTTACTATAAGTATGGGAAATGCCATCTGCTTACTATAAGTATGGGAAATGCCATATCCTTACTGTAAGTATGGGAAATGCCATCTGCTTACAATAAGTATGGGAAATGCGATCTCCTTACTATAAGTATGAGAAATGTGATCTCCTTACTATAAGTATGGGAAATGCGATCTCCTTACTGTAAGTATGGGAAATGCCATCTGCTTACTATAAGTATGGGAAATGCGATCTCCTTACTATAAGTATGAGAAATGTGATCTCCTTACTATAAGTATGGGAAATGCGATCTCCTTACTATAAGTATGGGAAATGCGATCTGCTTACTATAAGTATGGGAAATGCGATCTCCTTTCTATAAGTTTTTCGAAGTGTGATCTCCTTACTATAAGTATGAGAAATGTGATCTCCTTACTATAAGTATGAGAAATGTGATCTGCTTACTATAAGTATGGGAAATGCGATCTCTTTACTATAAGTATGAGAAATGCGATCTCCTTACTATAAGTATGGGAAATTCCATCTGCTTACTATAAGTATGGGAAATGCCATCTCCTTACTATAAGTATGGGAAATGCCATCTCCTTACTATAAGTATGGGAAATGCGATCTGCTTACTATAAGTATGGGAAATGCGATCTCCTTACTATAAGTATGGGAAATACGATCTCCTTACTATAAGTATGGGAAATGCGATATGCTTACTATAAGTATGGGAAATGCGATCTGCTTACTATAAGTATGGGAAATGCCATATCCTTACTATAAATATGGGAAATGCCATCTCCTTACTATAAGTATGGGAAATGCGATCTCCTTACTATAAGTATGGGAAATGCGATCTCCTTACTATAAGTATGGGAAATGCCATCTCCTTACTATAAGTATTGGAAATGGGATCTCCTTACTATAAGTATGGGAAATGGGATCTCCTTACTATAAGTATGGGAAATGGGATCTCCTTACTATAAGTATGGGAAATGCGATCTCCTTACTATAAGTATGGGAAATGCGATCTCCTTACTATAAGTATGGGAAATGTTATCTCCTTACTATAAGTATGGGAAATGTTATCTCCTTACTATAAGTATGGGAAATGTGATCTCCTTACTATAAGTATTGGAAATGGGATCTCCTTACTATAAGTATGGGAAATGCGATCTTCTTACTATAAGTATGAGAAATGCGATCTCCTTACTATAAGTATGGGAAATGCGATCTCCTTACTATAAGTATGGGAAATGTGATCTCCTTACTATAAGTATGGGAAATGAGATCTCCTTACTATAAGTATGGGAAATGCGATCTGCTTTCTATAAGTATGGGAAATGAGATCTCCTTACTATAAGTATGGGAAATGCGATCTCCTTACTATAAATATGGGAAATGCGATCTCCTTACTATAAGTATGGGAAATGCGATCTGCTTACTATAAGTGTGGGAAATGTGATCTCCTTACTATAATTATGGGAAATGGGATCTCCTTACTATAAGTATGGGAAATGTGATCTCCTTACTATAAGTATGGGAAATGGGATCTCCTTACTATAAGTATGGGAAATGCGATCTTCTTACTATAAGTATGAGAAATGCGATCTCCTTACTATAAGTATGGGAAATGCGATCTCCTTACTATAAGTATGGGAAATGTGATCTCCTTACTATAAGTATGGGAAATGAGATCTCCTTACTATAAGTATGGGAAATGCGATCTGCTTTCTATAAGTATGGGAAATGCGATCTCCTTACTATAAGTGTGGGAAATGTGATCTCCTTACTATAATTGTGGGAAATGCGATCTGCTTACTATAAGTATGGAAATGCCATCTCCTTACTATAAGTATGGGAAATGCCATCTCCTTACTATAAGTAAGGGAAATGCCACCTGCTTACTATAAGTATGGGAAATGCGATCTCCTTACTTTAAATATGGGAAATGTCATCTCCTTACTATAATTATGGGAAATGCGATCTGCTTACTATAAGTATGGAAATGCCATCTCCTTACTATAAGTATGGGAAATGCCATCTCCTTACTATAAGTAAGGGAAATGCCACCTGCTTACTATAAGTATGGGAAATGCGATCTCCTTACTTTAAATATGGGAAATGCCATCTCCTTACTATAAATATGGGAAATGCGATCTCCTTACTATAAATATGGGAAATGTGATCTCCTTACTATAATTATGGGAAATGCGATCTGCTTACTATAAGTATGGAAATGCCATCTCCTTACTATAAGTATGGGAAATGCCATCTCCTTACTATAAGTAAGGGAAATGCCACCTGCTTACTATAAGTATGGGAAATGCGATCTCCTTACTTTAAATATGGGAAATGTCATCTCCTTACTATAAGTATGGGAAATGCGATCTCCTTACTTTAAATATGGGAAATGCCATCTCCTTACTATAAGTATGGGAAATGCGATCTCCTTACTATAAGTATGGGAAATGCCATCTCCTTACTATAAGTAAGGGAAACGCCAGGGCCGTAGCTAAGGTATTGCGGCCAGTGCCATCGCACAGGGCACCACAGGTCAGGGGGCGCTGTTTGGGCCTGTCAAATTTCTGATTATTATCATTGCTTGTAGATTCCTCTTATTTCACCCCCAGCATCTCCTTGCCTCTCATACCTCTTCCCTGGCCCTTCCCCATGAGGCCATGGCCCTTTTTTGGGTGCATTATGTCCCTTTGAAAAATGAGGGGGGCACCAATGCTCTCTCTGGCACAGGGCACTAAAAATTCTAGTTTCGACTCTGGGAAACGCGATCTCCTTACTATAAGTAGGGGAAATGCGATCTCCATACTATAATTATGGGAAATGCCAACTCCTTACTATAAATATCGGAAATGCCAACTCCTTACTATAAGTATGGGAAATGCCATCTCCTTACTATAAGTATCGGAAATGCCAACTCCTTACTATAAGTATGGGAAATGCCATCTGCTTACTATAATTATGGGAAATGCCAACTCCTTACTATAAGTATGGGAAATGCGATCGCCTTACTATAAGTATCGGAAATGCGATCTCCTTACTATAAGTATGGGAAATGCGATCTGCTTACTATAAGTATGGGAAATGCCTTCTGCTTACTATAAATATGGGAAATGCGATCTGCTTACTATAATTATGGGAAATGCGATCTGCTTACTATAAGTATGGGAAATGCCATATCCTTACTATAAGTATGGGAAATGCTATCTGCTTTCTATAAGTATGGGAAATGCCATATCCTTACTATAAGTATGGGAAATGCCATCTGCTTACTATAAGTATGGGAAATGCCATATCCTTACTATAAGTATGGGAAATGCCATCTGCTTACTATAAGTATGGGAAATGCCATATCCTTACTGTAAGTATGGGAAATGCCATCTGTTTACTATAAGTATGGGAAGTGCGATCTCCTTACTATAAGTATGAGAAATGTGATCTCCTTACTATAAGTATGGGAAATGCGATCTCCTTACTGTCAGTATGGGAAATGCCATCTGCTTACTATAAGTATGGGAAATGCGATCTCCTTACTATAAGTATGAGAAATGTGATCTCCTTACTATAAGTATGGGAAATGCGATCTCCTTACTATAAGTATGGGAAATGCGATCTGCTTACTATAAGTATGGGAAATGCGATCTCCTTTCTATAAGTTTTTCGAAGTGTGATCTCCTTACTATAAGTATGAGAAGTGTGATCTCCTTACTATAAGTATGAGAAATGTGATCTGCTTACTATAAGTATGGGAAATGCGATCTCTTTACTATAAGTATGAGAAATGCGATCTCCTTACTATAAGTATGGGAAATTCCATCTGCTTACTATAAGTATGGGAAATGCCATCTCCTTACTATAAGTATGGGAAATGCCATCTCCTTACTATAAGTATGGGAAATGCGATCTGCTTACTATAAGTATGGGAAATGCGATCTCCTTACTATAAGTATGGGAAATACGATCTCCTTACTATAAGTATGGGAAATGCGATCTGCTTACTATAAGTATGGGAAATGCGATCTGCTTACTATAAGTATGGGAAATGCCATATCCTTACTATAAATATGGATAATGCCATCTCCTTACTATAAGTATGGGAAATGCGATCTCCTTACTATAAGTATGGGAAATGCGATCTCCTTACTATAAGTATGGTAAATGCCATCTCCTTACTATAAGTATGGGAAATGGGATCTCCTTACTATAAGTATGGGAAATGGGATCTCCTTACTATAAGTATGGGAAATGGGATCTCCTTACTATAAGTATGGGAAATGCAATCTCCTTACTATAAGTATGGGAAATGTGATCTCCTTACTATAAGTATGGGAAATGTGATCTCCTTACTATAAGTATGGGAAATGTGATCTCCTTACTATAAGTATTGGAAATGGGATCTCCTTACTATAAGTATGGGAAATGTTATCTCCTTACTATAAGTATGGGAAATGTGATCTCCTTACTATAAGTATTGGAAATGGGATCTCCTTACTATAAGTATGGGAAATGCGATCTTCTTACTATAAGTATGAGAAATGCGATCTCCTTACTATAAGTATGGGAAATGCGATCTCCTTACTATAAGTATGGGAAATGTGATCTCCTTACTATAAGTATGGGAAATGAGATCTCCTTACTATAAGTATGGGAAATGCGATCTGCTTTCTATAAGTATGGGAAATGAGATCTCCTTACTATAAGTATGGGAAATGCGATCTCCTTACTATAAATATGGGAAATGCGATCTCCTTACTATAAGTATGGGAAATGCGATCTGCTTACTATAAGTATGGGAAATGCGATCTCCTTACTATAAATATGGGAAATGCGATCTCCTTACTATAAGTATGGGAAATGCGATCTGCTTACTATAAGTGTGGGAAATGTGATCTCCTTACTATAATTATGGGAAATGCGATCTGCTTACTATAAGTATGGAAATGCCATCTCCTTACTATAAATATGGGAAATGCGATCTCCTTACTATAATTATGGGAAATGCGATCTGCTTACTATAAGTATGGAAATGCCATCTCCTTACTATAAGTATGGGAAATGCCATCTCCTTACTATAAGTAAGGGAAATGCCACCTGCTTACTATGAGTATGGGAAATGCGATCTCCTTACTTTAAATATGGGAAATGTCATCTCCTTACTATAAATATGGGAAATGCCATCTCCATACTATAAGTATGGGAAATGCGATCTCCTTACTATAAGTATGGGAAATGCCATCTCCTTACTATAAGTATGGTAAATGCCATCTCCTTACTATAAGTAAGGGAAACGCCAGGGTCGTAGCTATGGTATTGCGGCCAGTGCCATCGCACAGGGCACCACAGGTCAGGGGGCGCTGTTTGGGCCTATCAAATTTCTGATTATTATCATTGCTTGTAGATTCCTCTTATTTCACCCCCAGCATCTCCTGGCCTCTCATACCTCTTCCCTGGCCCTTCCCCATGAGGCCATGGCCCTTTTTTGGGTGCATTATGTCCCTTTGAAAAATGAGGGGGGCACCAATGCTCTCTCTGGCACAGGGCACTAAAAATTCTAGTTACGACTCTGGGAAACGCAATCTCCTTACTATAAGTATGGGAAATGCGATCTCCTTACTATAATTATGGGAAATGCCAACTCCTTACTATAAGTATGGGAAATGCCATCTCCTTACTATAAGTATGGGAAATGCCAACTCCTTACTATAAGTATGGGAAATGCCATCTCCTTACTATAAGTATGGGAAATGCGATCTGCTTACTATAATTATGGGAAATGCCAACTCCTTACTATAAGTATGGGAAATGCGATCGCCTTACTATAAGTATCGGAAATGCGATCTCCTTACTATAAGTATGGGAAATGCGATCTGCTTACTATAAGTATGGGAAATGCCTTCTGCTTACTATAAATATGAGAAATGCGATCTGCTTACTATAATTATGGGAAATGCGATCTGCTTACTATAAGTATGGAAATGCCATCTGCTTACTATAAGTATGGGAAATGCCATATCCTTACTATAAGTATGGGAAATGCCATCTGCTTGCTATAGGTATGGGAAATGCCATCTGCTTACTATAAGTATGGGAAATGCCATATCCTTACTATAAGTATGGGAAATGCCATCTGCTTACTATAAGTATGGGAAATGCCATATCCTTACTATAAGTATGGGAAATGCCATCTGCTTACTGTAAGTATGGGAAATGCCATATCCTTACTGTAAGTATGGGAAATGCCATCTGCTTACTGTAAGTATGGGAAATGCGATCTCCTTACTGTAAGTATGGGAAATGCCATCTGCTTACTATAAGTATGGGAAATGCCATATCTTTACTATAAGTATGGGAAATGCCATCTGCTTACTATAAGTATGGGAAATGCCATCTGCTTACTATAAGTATGGGAAATGCGATCTCCTTACTATAAGTATGAGAAATGTGATCTCCTTACTATAAGTATGGGAAATGTGATCTCCGTACTATAAGTATGGGAAATGGGATCTCCTTACTATAAGTATGGGAAATGCGATCTCCTTACTATAAGTATGAGAAATGTGATCTCCTTACTATAAGTATGGGAAATGCCATCTGCTTACTATAAGTATGGGAAATGCGATCTCCTTACTATATGTATGGGAAATGCGATCTCCTTACTATAAGTATGGGAAATGTGATCTGCTTACTATAAGTATGGGAAATGCGATCTGCTTACTATAAGTATGGGAAATGCCATATCCTTACTATAAGTATGGGAAATGCCATCTGCTTACTATAAGTATGTGAAATGTGATCTCCTTACTATAAGTATGGGAAATGGGATCTCCTTACTATATGTATGGGAAATGCGATCTCCTTACTATATGTATGGGAAATGCGATCTCCTTACTATAAGTATGGGAAATGTGATCTCCTTACTATAAGTATGGGAAATGCGATCTCCTTACTATAAGTATGGGAAATGCCATCTCCTTACTATAAGTATGGGAAATGCCATCTCCTTACTATAAGTAAGGGAAACGCCAGGGTCGTAGCTATGGTATTGCGGCCAGTGCCATCGCACAGGGCACCACAGGTCAGGGGGCGCTGTTTGGGCCTATCAAATTTCTGATTATTATCATTGCTTGTAGATTCCTCTTATTTCACCCCCAGCATCTCCTGGCCTCTCATACCTCTTCCCTGGCCCTTCCTTATGAGGCCATGGCCCTTTTTTGGGTGCATTATTTCCCTTTGAAAAATGAGGGGGGCACCAATGCTCTCTCTCGCACAGGGCACTAAAAATTCTAGTTACGACTCTGGGAAACGCGATCTCCTTACTATAAGTATGGGAAATGCGATCTCCTTACTATAATTATGGGAAATGCCAACTCCTTACTATAAGTATCGGAAATGCCAACTCCTTACTATAAGTATGGGAAATGCCATCTCCTTACTATAAGTATCGGAAATGCCAACTCCTTACTATAAGTATGGGAAATGCCATCTCCTTACTATAAGTATGGGAAATGCCATCTGCTTACTATAATTATGGGAAATGCCAACTCCTTACTATAAGTATGGGAAATGCGATCGCCTTACTATAAGTATCGGAAATGCGATCTCCTTACTATAAGCATGGGAAATGCGATCTGCTTATTATAAGTATGGGAAATGCCTTCTGCTTACTATAAATATGGGAAATGCGATCTGCTTACTATAATTATGGGAAATGCGATCTGCTTACTATAAGTATGGAAATGCCATCTGCTTACTATAAGTATGGGAAATGCCATCTCCGTACTATAAGTATGGGAAATGCCATATCCTTACTATAAGTATGGGAAATGCCATCTGCTTTCTATAAGTATGGGAAATGCCATATCCTTACTATAAGTATGGGAAATGCCATCTGCTTACTATAAGTATGGGAAATGCCATATCCTTACTATAAGTATGGGAAATGCCATCTGCTTACTATAAGTATGGGAAATGCCATATTCTTACTGTAAGTATGGGAAATGCCATCTGCTTACTATAAGTATGGGAAATGCGATCTCCTTACTATAAGTATGAGAAATGTGATCTCCTTACTATAAGTATGGGAAATGCGATCTCCTTACTGTAAGTATGGGAAATGCCATCTGCTTACTATAAGTATGGGAAATGCGATCTCCTTACTATAAGTATGAGAAATGTGATCTCCTTACTATAAGTATGGGAAATGCGATCTCCTTACTATAAGTATGAGAAATGTGATCTCCTTACTATAAGTATGAGAAATGTGATCTGCTTACTATAAGTATGGGAAATGCGATCTCCTTACTATAAGTATGAGAAATGTGATCTCCTTACTATAAGTATGGGAAATGCCATCTGCTTACTATAAGTATGGGAAATGAGATCTGCTTACTATAAGTATGGGAAATGCCATCTCCTTACTATAAGTATGGGAAATGCCATATCCTTACTATAAATATGGGAAATGCCATATCCTTACTATAAGTATGGGAAATGCGATCTGCTTACTATAAGTCTGGGAAATGCGATCTCCTTACTATAAGTATGAGAAATGTGATTTCCTTACTATAAGTATGGGAAATGCGATCTCCTTACTTTAAATATGGGAAATGTCATCTCCTTACTATAAATATGGGAAATGCCATCTCCATACTATAAGTATGGGAAATGCGATCTCCTTACTATAAGTATGGGAAATGCCATCTCCTTACTATAAGTATGGGAAATGCAATCTCCTTACTATAAGTAAGGGAAACGCCAGGGCCGTAGCTAGGGTATTGCGGCCAGTGCCATCGCACAGGGCACCACAGGTCAGGGGGCGCTTTTTGGGCCTGTCAAATTTCTAATTATTATCATTGCTTGTAGATTCCTCTTATTTCACCCCCAGCATCTCCTGGCCTCTCATACCTCTTCCCTGGCCCTTCCCCATGAGGCCATGGCCCTTTTTTGGGTGCATTATGTCCCTTTGAAAAATGAGGGGGGCACCAATGCTCTCTCTGGCACAGGGCACTAAAAATTCTAGTTACGACTCTGGGAAACGCGATCTCCTTACTATAAGTATGGGAAATGCGATCTCCTTTCTATAATTATGGGAAATGCCAACTCCTTACTATAAGTATCGGAAATGCCAACTCCTTACTATAAGTATGGGAAATGCCATCTCCTTACTATAAGTATGGGAAATGCCACCTCCTTACTATAAGTATGGGAAATGCCATCTCCTTACTATAAGTATGGGAAATGCGATCTCCTTACTATAAGTATGGGAAATGCCAACTCCTTACTATAAGTATGGGAAATGCCATCTCCTTACTATAAGTATGGGAAATGCGATCTCCTTATTATAAGTATGGGAAATGCCATCTGCTTACTATAATTATGGGAAATGCCAACTCCTTACTATAAGTATGGGAAATGCGATCGCCTTACTATAAGTATTGGAAATGCGATCTCCTTACTATAAGTATGGGAAATGCGATCTGCTTACTATAAGTATGGGAAATGCCTTCTGCTTACTATAAATATGGGAAATGCGATCTGCTTACTATAATTATGGGAAATGCGATCTGCTTACTATAAGTATGGAAATGCCATCTGCTTACTATAAGTATGGGAAATGCCATATCCTTACTATAAGTGTGGGAAATGCCATCTGCTTACTATAAGTATGGGAAATGCCATCTGCTTACTATAAGTATGGGAAATGCCATATCCTTACTATAAGTATGGGAAATGCCATCTGCTTACTATAAGTATGGGAAATGCCATATCCTTACTGTAAGTATGGGAAATGCCATCTGCTTACTATAAGTATGGGAAATGCGATCTCCTTACTATAAGTATGGGAAATGCCATCTGCTTACTATAAGTATGGGAAATGCCATATCTTTACTATAAGTATGGGAAATGCCATCTGCTTACTATAAGTATGGGAAATGCCATCTGCTTACTATAAGTATGGGAAATGCGATCTCCTTACTATAAGTATGAGAAATGCGATCTCCTTACTATAAGTATGGGAAATGCGATCTCCTTACTATAAGTATGGGAAATGTGATCTGCTTACTATAAGTATGGGAAATGCGATCTCCTTACTATAAGTATGGGAAATGCCATCTGCTTACTATAAGTATGGGAAATGCCATCTCCTTACTATAAGTATGGGAAATGCCATCTCCTTACTATAAGAATGGGAAATGCGATCTGCTTACTATAAGTATGGGAAATGCGAACTCCTTACTATAAGTATGGGAAATGCGATCTCCTTACTATAAGTATGGGAAATGCGATCTGCTTACTATAAGTATTGGAAATGCCATATCCTTACTATAAATATGGGAAATGCCATCTGCTTACTATAAGTATGGGAAATGCGGGTCAGTGATCATTCAGAGCCGCGGGTCAGTGGCCATTCCCAGCCGCGAGTCAGTGGCCATTCCCAGCCGCGGGTCAGTGGCCATTCCCAGCAGCAGGTCAGTGATCATTCAGAGCCGCGGGTCAGTGATCATTCAGAGCCGCGGGTCAGTGATCATTCAGAGCCGCGGGTCTGTGATCATTCAGAGCCGCGGGTCCGTGGCCATTCCCAGCCACGGGTCAGTGGCCATTCCCAGCCGCGGGTCAGTGGCCATTCCCAGCCGCGGGTCAGTGATCATTCACAGCTGCGTGGTTCAGTGAGCATTCACAGCCGCAAGTCAGTGATCATTCACAGCCAAAGGTCAGTATCCATCACAGCCGCTGGTCAGTGGCCATTCCCAGCCGCGGGTCAGTGGCCATTCCCAGCCGCGGGTCAGTGGCCATCCCCAGCCGCGGGTCAGTGGCCATTCGCAGGCGCCGGTCAGTGGACATTCGCAGCCGCGGGTCAGTGGACATTCCCAGCCGCGGGTCAGTGTCCATCACAGCCGCGGGTCAGTGATCATTCACAGACGCGAGTCAGTGGCCATTCCCAGCCGCGGGTCAGTGGCCATTCCCAGCCGCGGGTCAGTGGCCATTCCCAGCCGCGGGTCAGTGGCCATTCGCAGCCGCAGGTCAGTGGCCATTCGCAGCCGCAGGTCAGTGGACATTCGCAGCCGCGGGTCAGTGTCCATCACAGCCGCGGGTCTGTGGCCTTTTGCAGCTGCAGGGCAGTGATCATTTGCAGCCGCAGGGCAGTGTATTATCTGCTGGACATTGTTGCAGTGATTCGACAAACTAAACAATCCTAAATCGAACTTTCACTTTTTAATACTTTGTTGTAAATCCTTTGCCGGCAATTACAACCTAAAGTCTGGAACGCATAGACATCGCCAGACGCTGGGTTTCATCCCTGGTGATGCTCTGCCAGGCCTCTACTGCAAATGTCTTCAGTTCCTGCTTGTTCTTGGGGCATTTTCCCTTCAGTTTTGGCTTCATCAAGTGAAATGCAAACTCAATCGGATTCAGGTCAGGGGATTGACTTGGCCATTGCATAACATTCCACTTTTTAGCCTTAAAAAACTCTTTGGTTGCTTTTGCAGTATGCTTCGGGTCATTGTCCATCTGCACTGCGAAGCGCCGTCCAATGAGTTCTGAAGCATTTGACTGAATATGAGCATATAATATTGTCCGAAACACTTCAGAATTCATTCTGCTGCTTTTGTCAGCAGTCACATCATCAATAAATACAAGGGAACCAGTTCCATTGGCAGCCATACATGCCCACGCCATGACACTACCACCACCATGCTTCACTGATGAGGTGGTATGTTTTGGATCATGAGCAGTTCCTTTCCTTCTCCATACTCTTCTCTTCCCATCACTCTGGTATAAATTGATCTTTGTCTCATCTGTCCATAGGATGTTGTTCCAGAACTGTAATGGCTTTTTTAGATGTTGTTTGGCAAACTCAAATCTGGTCTTCCTGTTTTTGAGGATCACCAATGGTTTACATCTTGTGGTGAACCCTCTATATTCACTCTTGTGAAGTCTTCTCTTGATTGTTTTGACACATATACACCTACCTCCTGAAGAGTGTTCTTGATTTGGCCAACTGTCGTGAAGGGGTTTTTCTTCACCAGGGAAATAATTCTTCTGTCATCCACCACAGTTGTTTTCCGTGGTCTTCCTGGTCTTTTGGTGTTGCTGAGCTCTTCGGTGCGTTCTTTCTTTTTAAGAATGTTCCAAACAGTTGATTTGGCCACACCTAATGTTTTTGCTATCTCTCTGATGGGTTTGGTTTGATTTTTCAGCCTAATGATGGCTTGCTTCACTGATAGTGACAGCTCTTTGGATCTCATATTGAGAGTCGACAGCAACTGATTCCAAATGCAATTGTCACACCTAGAATCAACTCCAGACCTTTTACCTGCTTAATTGATAATGAAATAACGAGGGAATAGCCCACACCTGTCCATGAAATAGCTTTTGAGTTGATAGTCCCTTTACTTTTGGCCCCTTAAAAAGTGTGAGGCACATATAGAAACAGTTGTAATTCCTACACTGTCCACCTGATTTGGATGTAATTACCCTCAAATTAAATCTGAAAGTCTGCAGGTAAAGCACATCTTGTTTGTTTCATTTCAAAGCCATTGTGGTGGTGAATAGAGGCCAAAATAAGAAGATTCTGTCAATGTCCCAATATTTATGGACCTGACTGTAGATAGTTTTCCCTGCCTATACTTACCTTACTGCAGCTGTAATCAGTGCTGCACATGCGCCGTTACATTCACAAAAGCAGCGCATGCGCAGCACTGCCTACAGCTGCGGTAATTGTGTATGTGTCCCCAACCCCTCCCTCCACCTCTCCGCTTACGTCCCTGTCCCCCACTAACCTGCCCGCTGCAGCCGCCTCCAGCTCTGGCTGCTGCTCTGACACTGTGTTCTCCCGGCAGAACACATTAAAGTTTAGAAAAAGAAAAAGAAAAATTTTTTTCTTCTAAACTTTACTGTGTTCTGCCGGGAGAACACAGTGTCAGAGCAGGCACTGAAGCTAGTGCCGGAGGAGGGACCAGAGTGACGGAGGGCGCCGGTGGAGGACCTGCCCAGCTGGAAGAGGGTAAGTGTAACCGCGCTATAAGCCACCTCAAATTCCGAAAATACATAATTTTTGGAATTTGATGAATAGCCTAATTTCCATATCCCCATATTAATGTACTAATGTACTAATATCCCCATACTAATGTACTATTGTACTAATGTACCTATACTAATGTAAGGGGAGTGTGGAAATTAACGCAGGGGGTCTTAACCTGGAGATATCAGTGATATCTCCTGTGTTAAGTGTCTTCATGAATACTAAAATAACGGTAATTAAATAAAATGTCCTTAAAAACGTTATTTTAGTGTTGATTAATAGGCCCCATTATCTAGAATAACAGGCACAGTGTTCCCTTATAATCTGCAGACTGGACCATTATACGTAAGGTTGGACTCTGAACTCCCTCCGCTCTCTGAGGATAATGGGAGCTGAGCACATTGACAGATGTAATAAGGAGAGAGACACATTGTTATAAGATTGGAACATTGCTGTTTGTATTATTGGACGTGTCCTTCGCTGGTCTCAGTGTACGACTGATTGGCCTTAACATATTTTATTCTTTCACATTTGTTGTCTTTTATTGTTAATAAAACCTTTTTATTGCTTAGACATTGTGGTACCTGGTGTAAAATTAGTATGTGCACCCGTTATGTGAAGGTTTTTTACTTTCCATCTCACCCCTCTTTTACATTTATGATTATTAGGAATTCAGACGTACCTACTGGGGAGCTGCTTTTACCATTAGGTTTGATTTGTGTAAATCTTTATAATCTAATAATTTATAGCGCCCAGCTGAGGAGCTGCTTCAGTAACTCCCTTTCTCTGTACTGTTCTCATAGTTTTGCCCTGCAGTAATGGAGCCCCCGTCCTGCTCTAGGTCTCTGTGCTGCATTGGCGCTCCCATAGTTTTGTCCAGCAGTAACGGAGCCCCCGTCCTGCTCTAGGTCTCTGTGCTGCATTGGCGCTCCCATAGTATTGCCCTGCAGTAATGGAGCCCCTGTCCTGCTCTAGGTCACTGTGCTGCATTGGCGCTCCCATAGTATTGCCCTGCAGTAATGGAGCCCCTGTCCTGCTCTAGGTCACTGTGCTGCATTGGCGCTCCCATAGTTTTTCCCTGCAGTAATGGAGCCCCCGTCCTGCTCTAGGTCTCTATGCTGCATTGGCGCTCCCATAGTATTGCCCTGCAGTAATGGAGCCCCCGTCCTGCTCGTGGTCACTGTGCTGCATTGGCGCTCCCATAGTTTTGCCCTGCAGTAATGGAGCCCCCGTCCTGCTCTATGTCTCTGTGCTGCATTGGCTCTCCAATAGTATTGCCCTGCAGAAATGGAACCCCCATCCTGCTCTAGGTCTCTGTGCTACATTGGCACTCCCATAGTTGTGCCCTGCAGTAATGGAGCCCCCGTCCTGCTCTAGGTCTCTGTGCTGCATTGGCGCTCCCATAGTTTTGCCCTGCAGAAATGGAGCCCCCGTACTGCACTAGGTCACTGTGCTGCATTGGCGCTCCCATAGTATTGCCCTGCAGTAATGGAGCCCCCGTCCTGCTCTAGGTCTCTGTGCTGCATTAGCGCTCCCATAGTATTGCCCTGCAGTAATGAAGCCCCCGTCCTGCTCTAGGTCTCTGTGCTACATTGGCGCTCCCATAGTTTTGCCCAGCAGTAATGGAGCCCCCGTCCTGCTCTATGTCTCTGTGCTGCATTGGCGCTCCCATAGTATTGCCCTGCAGTAATGGAGCCCCCGTCCTGCTCTAGGTCTCTGTGCTGCATTGGCGCTCCCATAGTTTTGCCCTGCAGTAATGGAGCCCCCGTCCTGCTCTAGGTCTCTGTGCTGCATTGGCACTCCCATAGTATTGCCCTGCAGTAATGGAGCCCCCGTCCTGCTCTAGGTCTCTGTGCTGCTTTGGCGCTCCCATAGTTTTGCCCTGCAGTAATGGAGCCCCTGTCCTGCTCTAGGTCTCTGTGCTGCATTGGCTCTCCCATAGTATTAGCCCTGCAGTAATGGAGCCCCCGTCCTGCTCTAGGTCTCTGTGCTGCTTTGGCGCTCCCATAGTTTTGCCCTGCAGTAATGGAGCCCCCGTCCTGCTCTAGGTCTCTGTGCTGCATTGGCACTCCCATAGTGTTGCCCTGCAGTAATGGAGCCCCCGTCCTGCTCTAGGTGTCTGTGCTGCATTGGCGCTCCCATAGTATTGCCCTGCAGTAATGGAGCCCCCGTCCTGCTCTAGGTCACTGTGCTGCATTGGAGCTCCCATAGTTTTGCCCTGCAGTAATGGAGCCCCCGTCCTGCTCTAGGTCTCTGTGCTACATTGGCGCTCCCATAGTTTTGCCCTGCAGTAATGGAGCCCCCGTCCTGCTCTAGGTCTCTGTGCTGCATTGGCGCTCCCATAGTTTTGCCCTGCAGTAATGGAGCCCCCGTCCTGCTGTATATCACTGTGCTGCATTGGCGCTCCCATAGTATTGCCCTGCAGTAATGGAGCCCCCATCCTGCTGTATGTCACTGTGCTGTATTGGCGCTCCCATAGGTTTCCCCTGCTGTAATGGAGCCCCCGTCCTGCTCTAGGTCTCTATGCTGCATTGGCACTCCCATAGTATTGCCCTGCAGTAATGAAGCCCCCTTCCAGCACTAGGTCTCTGTGCTACATTGGCGCTCCCATAGTACTACCCTGCAGTAATGGAGCCCCCGTCCAGCTCTAGGTCACTGTGCTGCATTGGCTCTCCCATAGTTTTGCCCTGCAGTAATGGAGCCCCCGTCCTGCTCTAGGTCTCTGTGCTACATTGGCACTCCCATAGTTTTGCCCTGCAGTAATGGAGCCCCCGTCCTGCTCTAGGTCACTGTGCTGCATTGGCTCTCCCATAGTTTTGCCCTGCAGTAATGGAGCCCCTGTCCTGCTCTAGGTCTCTGTGCTACATTGGCACTCCCATAGTTTTGCCCTGCAGTAATGGAGCCCCCGTCCTGCTCTAGGTCACTGTGCTGCGTTGGCGCTCCCATAGTTTTGCCCTGCAGTAATGGAGCCCCTGTCCTGCTGTATATCACTGTGCTGCATTGGCACTCCCATAGTATTGCCCTGCAGTAATGGAGCCCCCCGTCCTTCTCTAGGTCTCTGTGCTGCATTGGCGCTCCCATAGTTTTGCCCTGCAGTAATGGAGCCCCCGTACTGCTCTAGGTCTCTGTGCTGCATTGGCGCTCGCATAGTTTTGCCCTGCAGTAATGGAGCCCCCGTCCTGCTCTAGTTCTCTGTGCTGCATTGGCGCTCCCATAGAACTGCCCTGCTGTAATGGAGCCCCCGTCCTTCTCTAGGTCTCTGTGCTGCATTGGCGCTCCCATATTATTGCCCTGCTGTAATGGAGCCCCCGTCCTTCTCTAGGTGTCTGTGCTGCATTGGCGCTCCCATAGTATTGCCCTACAGTAATGGAGCCCCCGTCCTGCTCTAGGTCTCTGTGCTGTATTGGCGCTCCCATAGTTTTGCCCTGCAGTAATGGAGCCCCCTCCTGCTCTAGGTCACTGTGCTGCATTGGTGCTCCCATAGTTTTGCCCTGCAGTAATGGAGCCCCCGTCCTGCTATAGGTCACTGTGCTTTATTGGCGCTCCCATAGTATTGCCGTGCAGTAATGGAGCCCCCGTCCTGCTCTAGGTCACTGTGCTGCATTGGCGCTCCCATAGTATTGCCCTGCAGTAATGGAGCCCCCGTCCTGCTCTAGGTCACTGTGCTGCATTGGCGCTCCCATAGTATTGCCCTACAGTATTGGAGCCCCCGTCCTGCTCTAGGTCTCTGTGCTGCTTTGGCGCTCCCATAGTTTTGCCCTGCAGTAATGGAGCCCCCGTCCTGCTATAGGTCACTGTGCTGTATTGGCGCTCCCATAGTATTGACCTGCAGTAATGGAGCCCCCGTCCTGCTCTAGGTCTCTGTGCTGCATTGGCGCTCCCATAGTTTTGCCCTGCAGTAATGGAACCCCTGTCCTGCTGTATATCACTGTGCTGCATTGGCGCTCCCATAGTATTGCCCTGCAGTAATGGAGCCCCCCGTCCTGCTCTAGGTCACTGTGCTGTATTGGCGCTCCCATAGTTTTGCCCTGCAGTAATGGAGCCCCCGTCCTGCTCTAGGTCTCTTTGCTACATTGGCGCTCCCATAGTATTGCCCTGCAGTAATGGAGCCCCCGTCCTGCTCTAGGTCTCTGTGCTGCATTGGCGCTCCCATAGTTTTCCCCTGCAGTAATGGAGCCCCCGTCCTGCTCTAGGTCACTGTGCTGCATTGGCTCTCCCATAGTTTTGTTCTGCAGTAATGGAGCCCCTGTCCTGCTCTTGGACTCTGTGCTGCATTGGCGCTCCCATAGTATTGCCCTGCAGTAATGGAGCCCCCGTGCTGCTCTAGGTCTCTGTGCTGCATTAGCGCTCCCTTAAGTTTCCCCTGCAGTAATGGAGCCCCCGTCCTGCTCTAGGTCTCTGTGCTGCATTGGCGCTCCCATAGTTTTGCCCTGCAGTAATGGAGCCCCCGTCCTGCTCTAGGTCTCTGTGCTGCATTGGCGCTCCCATAGTATTGCCCTGCAGTAATGGAGCCCCCTTCCTGCTCTATGTCACTGTGCTGCTTTGGCTCTCCCATAGTTTTGCCCTGCAGTAATGGAGCCCCCGTCCTGCTCTAGGTCTCTGTGCTTCATTGGCGCTCCCATAGGTTTCCCCTGCAGTAATGGAGCCCCCGTCCTGCTCTAGGTCTCTGTGCTGCATTGGTGCTCCCATAGTATTGCCCTGCAGTAATGGAGCCCCCGTCCTGCTATAGGTCACTGTGCTGCATTGGCGCTCCCATAGTTTTGCCCTGCAGTAATGGAGCCCCCGTCCTGCTCTATGTCTCTGTGCTGCATTGGCGCTCCCATAGTTTTGCCCTGCAGTAATGGAGCCCCCATCCTGCTCTAGGTCTTTGTGCTACATTGGCGCTCCCATATTATTGCCCTGCAGTAATGGAGCCCCCATCCTGCTCTAGGTCTCTGTGCTGCATTGGCGCTCCCATAGGTTTCCCCTGCAGTAATGGAGCCCCCGTCCTGCTCTAGGTCTCTGTGCTGCATTGGCGCTCCCATAGTATTGCCCTGCAGTAATGGAGCCCCCGTCCTGCTCTAGGTCTCTGTGCTACATTGGCGCTCCCATAGTATTGCCCTACAGTAATGGAGCCCCCGTCCTGCTCTAGGTCTCTGTGCTTCATTGGCGCTCCCATTGTATTGCCCTGCAGTAACGGAGCCCCCGTCCTTCTCTAGGTCTCTGTGCTGCATTGGCACTCCCATAGTTTTGCCCTGCAGTAATGGAGCCCCCGTCCTTCTCTAGGTCTCTGTGCTGCATTGGCGCTCCTATAGTTTTGCCCTGCAGTAATGGAGCCCCCGTCCTGCTCTAGGTCACTGTGCTACATTGGCGCTCCCATAGGTTTCCCCTGTAGTAATGGAGCCCCCGTCCTGCTCTAGGTCTCTGTGCTGCATTGGCGCTCCCATAGTTTTCCCCTGCAGTAATGGAGCCCCCGTCCTGCTCTAGGTCACTGTGCTGCATTGGCTCTCCCATAGTTTTGTTCTGCAGTAATGGAGCCCCTGTCCTGCTCTTGGACTCTGTGCTGCATTGGCGCTCCCATAGTATTGCCCTGCAGTAATGGAGCCCCCGTGCTGCTCTAGGTCTCTGTGCTGCATTAGCGCTCCCTTAAGTTTCCCCTGCAGTAATGGAGCCCCCATCCTGCTCTAGGTCTCTGTGCTGCATTGGCGCTCCCATAGTTTTGCCCTGCAGTAATGGAGCCCCCGTCCTGCTATAGGTCTCTGTGCTGCATTGGCGCTCCCATAGTATTGCCCTGCAGTAATGGAGCCCCCTTCCTGCTCTATGTCACTGTGCTGCATTGGCTCTCCCATAGTTTTGCCCTGCAGTAATGGAGCCCCCGTCCTGCTCTAGGTCTCTGTGCTTCATTGGCGCTCCCATAGGTTTCCCCTGCAGTAATGGAGCCCCCGTCCTGCTCTAGGTCTCTGTGCTACATTGGCACTCCCATAGTTTTGCCCTGCAGTAATGGAGCCCCCGTCCTGCTCTAGGTCACTGTGCTGCATTGGCTCTCCCATAGTTTTGCCCTGCAGTAATGGAGCCCCTGTCCTGCACTAGGTCTCTGTGCTACATTGGCACTCCCATAGTTTTGCCCTGCAGTAATGGAGCCCCCGTCCTGCTCTAGGTCACTGTGCTGCATTGGCGCTCCCATAGTTTTGCCCTGCAGTAATGGAGCCCCTGTCCTGCTGTATATCACTGTGCTGCATTGGCGCTCCCATAGTATTGCCCTGCAGTAATGGAGCCCCCCGTCCTTCTCTAGGTCTCTGTGCTGCATTGGCGCTCCCATAGTTTTGCCCTGCAGTAATGGAGCCCCCGTACTGCTCTAGGTCTCTGTGCTGCATTGGCGCTCGCATAGTTTTGCCCTGCAGTAATGGAGCCCCCGTCCTGCTCTAGTTCTCTGTGCTGCATTGGCGCTCCCATAGAACTGCCCTGCTGTAATGGAGCCCCCGTCCTTCTCTAGGTCTCTGTGCTGCATTGGCGCTCCCATATTATTGCCCTGCTGTAATTGAGCCCCCGTCCTTCTCTAGGTGTCTGTGCTGCATTGGCGCTCCCATAGTATTGCCCTACAGTAATGGAGCCCCCGTCCTGCTCTAGGTCTCTGTGCTGTATTGGCGCTCCCATAGTATTGCCCTGCAGTAATGGAGCCCCCTCCTGCTCTAGGTCACTGTGCTGCATTGGTGCTCCCATAGTTTTGCCCTGCAGTAATGGAGCCCCCGTCCTGCTATAGGTCACTGTGCTTTATTGGCGCTCCCATAGTATTGCCCTGCAGTAATGGAGCCCCCGTCCTGCTCTAGGTCACTGTGCTGCATTGGCGCTCCCATAGTATTGCCCTGCAGTAATGGAGCCCCCGTCCTGCTCTAGGTCACTGTGCTGCATTGGCGCTCCCATAGTATTGCCCTACAGTATTGGAGCCCCCGTCCTGCTCTAGGTCTCTGTGCTGCTTTGGCGCTCCCATAGTTTTGCCCTGCAGTAATGGAGCCCCCGTCCTGCTATAGGTCACTGTGCTGTATTGGCGCTCCCATAGTATTGCCCTGCAGTAATGGAGCCCCCGTCCTGCTCTAGGTCTCTGTGCTGCATTGGCGCTCCCATAGTTTTGCCCTGCAGTAATGGAACCCCTGTCCTGCTGTATATCACTGTGCTGCATTGGCGCTCCCATAGTATTGCCCTGCAGTAATGGAGCCCCCCGTCCTGCTCTAGGTCACTGTGCTGTATTGGCGCTCCCATAGTTTTGCCCTGCAGTAATGGAGCCCCCGTCCTGCTCTAGGTCTCTTTGCTACATTGGCGCTCCCATAGTATTGCCCTGCAGTAATGGAGCCCCCGTCCTGCTCTAGGTCTCTGTGCTGCATTGGCGCTCCCATAGTTTTCCCCTGCAGTAATGGAGCCCCCGTCCTGCTCTAGGTCACTGTGCTGCATTGGCTCTCCCATAGTTTTGTTCTGCAGTAATGGAGCCCCTGTCCTGCTCTTGGACTCTGTGCTGCATTGGCGCTCCCATAGTATTGCCCTGCAGTAATGGAGCCCCCGTGCTGCTCTAGGTCTCTGTGCTGCATTAGCGCTCCCTTAAGTTTCCCCTGCAGTAATGGAGCCCCCGTCCTGCTCTAGGTCTCTGTGCTGCATTGGCGCTCCCATAGTTTTGCCCTGCAGTAATGGAGCCCCCGTCCTGCTCTAGGTCTCTGTGCTGCATTGGCGCTCCCATAGTATTGCCCTGCAGTAATGGAGCCCCCTTCCTGCTCTATGTCACTGTGCTGCATTGGCTCTCCCATAGTTTTGCCCTGCAGTAATGGAGCCCCCGTCCTGCTCTAGGTCTCTGTGCTTCATTGGCGCTCCCATAGGTTTCCCCTGCAGTAATGGAGCCCCCGTCCTGCTCTAGGTCTCTGTGCTGCATTGGTGCTCCCATAGTATTGCCCTGCAGTAATGGAGCCCCCGTCCTGCTATAGGTCACTGTGCTGCATTGGCGCTCCCATAGTTTTGCCCTGCAGTAATGGAGCCCCCGTCCTGCTCTATGTCTCTGTGCTGCATTGGCGCTCCCATAGTTTTGCCCTGCAGTAATGGAGCCCTCATCCTGCTCTAGGTCTTTGTGCTACATTGGCGCTCCCATATTATTGCCCTGCAGTAATGGAGCCCCCATCCTGCTCTAGGTCTCTGTGCTGCATTGGCGCTCCCATAGGTTTCCCCTGCAGTAATGGAGCCCCCGTCCTGCTCTAGGTCTCTGTGCTGCATTGGTGCTCCCATAGTATTGCCCTGCAGTAATGGAGCCCCCGTCCTGCTATAGGTCACTGTGCTGCATTGGCGCTCCCATAGTTTTGCCCTGCAGTAATGGAGCCGCTGTCCTGCTGTATATCACTGTGCTGCATTGGCGCTCCCATAGTATTGCCCTGCAGTAATGGAGCCCCTGTCCTGCTCTAGGTCTCTGTGCTGCATTGGCGCTCCCATAGGTTTCCCCTGCAGTAATGGAGCCCCCGTCCTGCTCTAGGTCTCTGTGCTGCATTGGCGCTCCCATAGTATTGCCCTGCAGTAATGGAGCCCCCGTCCTGCTCTAGGTCTCTGTGCTACATTGGCGCTCCCATAGTATTGCCCTACAGTAATGGAGCCCCCGTCCTGCTCTAGGTCTCTGTGCTTCATTGGCGCTCCCATTGTATTGCCCTGCAGTAACGGAGCCCCCGTCCTTCTCTAGGTCTCTGTGCTGCATTGGCACTCCCATAGTTTTGCCCTGCAGTAATGGAGCCCCCGTCCTTCTCTAGGTCTCTGTGCTGCATTGGCGCTCCTATAGTTTTGCCCTGCAGTAATGGAGCCCCCGTCCTGCTCTAGGTCACTGTGCTACATTGGCGCTCCCATAGGTTTCCCCTGTAGTAATGGAGCCCCCGTCCTGCTCTAGGTCTCTGTGCTGCATTGGTGCTCCCATAGTTTTGCCCTGCAGTAATGGAGCCCCCGTCCTGCTCTAGGTCTCTGTGCTGTATTGGCGCTCCCATAGTTTTGCACTGCAGTAATGGAGCCCCTGTCCTGCACTAGATCTCTGTGCTGCATTGGCACTCCCATAGTTTTGCCCTGCAGTAATGGAGCCCCCGTCCTGCTCTAGGTCACTGTGCTGCATTGGCGCTCCCATAGTTTTGCCCTGCAGTAATGGAGCCCCCGTCCTGCACTAGGTCTCTGTGCTGCATTGGCGCTCCCATAGGTTTCCCCTGCAGTAATGGAGCCCCCGTCCTGCTCTAGGTCTCTGTGCTGCATTGGCGCTCCCATAGTTTTACCCTGCAGTAATGGAGCCCCCGTCCTGCACTAGGTCTCTGTACTGCATTGGCGCTCCCATAGTTTTCCCCTGCAGTAATGGAGCCCCCGTCCTGCTCTAGGTCTCTGTGCTGCATTGGCGCTCCCATAGTATTTCCCTGCAGTAATGGAGCCCCCGTCCTGCTCTAGGTCTCTGTGCTGCATTGGCGCTCCCATCGTTTTGCCCTGAAGTAATGGAGCTCTCGTCCTGCTCTATATCTCTGTGCTGCATAGGTGCTCCCATAGTTTTGCCCTGCAGTAATGGAGCCCCCCGTCCTGCTCTAGGTCTCTGTGCTGCATTGGCGCTCCCATAGTTTTGCCCTGCAGTAATGGAGCCCCCCGTCCTGCTCTAGGTCTCTGTGCTGCATTGGCGCTCCCATAGTTTTGCCCTGCAGTAATGGAGCCCCCATCCTGCTCTAGGTCACTGTGCTGCATTGGCGCTCCCATAGTTTTGCCCTGCAGTAATGGAGCCCCCGTCCTGCTCTAGGTCACTGTGCTGCATTGGCGCTCCCATAGTTTTGCCCTGCAGTAATGGAGCCCCTGTCCTGCTCTAGGTCTCTGTGCTGCATTGGCACTCCCATAGTTTTGCCCTGCAGTAATGGAACCCCTGTCCTGCTCTAGGTCTCTGTGCTGCATTGGCGCTCCCATAGATTTGCCCTGCAGTAATGGAGCCCCCGTCCTGCTCTAGGTCTCTGTGCTGCATTGGCGCTCCCATAGTTTTGCCCTGCAGTAATGGAGCCCCCGTCCTGCTCTAAGTCTCTGTGCTGCATTGGCGCTCCCATAGTTTTGCCCTGCAGTAATGGAGCCCCCGTCCTGCTCTAGGTCACTGTCCTGCATTGGCGCTCCCATAGTTTTGCCTTGCAGTAATGGAGCCCCCGTCCTGGTCTAGGTCTCTGTGCTGCATTGGCGCTCCCATAGTTTTGCCTTGCAGTAATGGAGCCCCCGTCCTGCTCTAGGTCTCTGTGCTGCATTGGCGCTCTCATAGTTTTGCCCTGCAGTAATGGAGCCCCTGTCCTGCTCTAGGTCTCTGTGCTGCATTGGCGCTCCCATAGTTTTGCCCTGCAGTAATGGAGCCCCCGTCCTGCTCTAATTCTCCGTGCTGCATTGGCGCTCCCATAGTTTTGCCCTGCAGTAATGGAGCCCCCGTCCTGCTCTAGGTCACTGTGCTGCATTAGCGCTCCCATAGTTTTGCCCTGCAGTAATGGAGCCCCCGTCCTGCTCTAGGTCTCTATGCTGCATTGGCTCTCCCATAGTATTGCCCTGCAGTAATGGAGCACCCGTCCTGCTATAGATCACTGTGCTGCCTTGGCGATCCCATAGTTTTGCCCTGCAGTAATGGAGCCCCCGTCCTGCTCTAGGTCTCTATGCTGCATTGGCGCTCCCATAGTTTTGCTCTGCAGTAATGGAGCCCCCGTCCTGCTGTAGATCACTGTGCTGCATTGGCGCTCCCATAGTATTGCCCTGCTGTAATGGAGCCCCTGTCCTGCTCTAGGTCTCTATGCTGCATTGGCGCTCCCATAGTATTGCCCTGCAGTAATGGAGCCCCCGTCCTGCTATAGATCACTGTGCTGCATTGGCTCTCCCATAGTTTTGCCCTGCAGTAATGGAGCCCCCGTCCTGCTCTAGGTCACTGTGCTGCATTGGCGCTCCCATAGTTTTGCCCTGCAGTAATGGAGCCCCCGTCTTGCTCTAGGTCTCTGTGCTGTATTGGTGCTCCCATAGTTTTGCACCGCAGTAATGGAGCCCCCGTCCTGCACTAGGTCTCTGTGCTGCATTGGCACTCCCATAGTTTTGCCCTGCAGTAATGGAGCCCCCGTCCTGCACTAGGTCTCTGTGCTGCTTTGGCGCTCCCATAGGTTTCCCCTGCAGTAATGGAGCCCCCGTCCTGCTCTAGGTCTCTGTGCTGCATTGGCGCTCCCATAGTTTTACCCTGCAGTAATGGAGCCCCCATCCTGCACTAGGTCTCTGTACTGCATTGGCGCTCCCATAGTTTTCCCCTGCAGTAATGGAGCCCCCGTCCTGCTCTAGGTCTCTGTGCTGCATTGGCGCTCCCATAGTATTGCCCTGCAGTAATGGAGCCCCCGTCCTGCTCTAGGTCTCTGTGCTGCATTGGCGCTCCCATCGTTTTGCCCTGAAGTAATGGAGCTCTCGTCCTGCTCTAGATCTCTGTGCTGCTTTGGTGCTCCCATAGTTTTGCCCTGCAGTAATGGAGCCCCCCCGTCCTGCTCTAGGTCTCTGTGCTGCATTGGCGCTCCCATAGTTTTGCCCTGCAGTAATGGAGCCCCCCGTCCTGCTCTAGGTCTCTGTGCTGCATTGGCGCTCCCATAGTTTTGCCCTGCAGTAATGGAGCCCCCATCCTGCTCTAGGTCACTGTGCTGCATTGGCGCTCCCATAGTTTTGCCCTGCAGTAATGGAGCCCCCGTCCTGCTCTAGGTCACTGTGCTGCATTGGCGCTCCCATAGTTTTGCCCTGCAGTAATGGAGCCCCTGTCCTGCTCTAGGTCTCTGTGCTGCATTGGCGCTCCCATAGTTTTGCCCTGCAGTAATGGAGCCCCTGTCCTGCTCTAGGTCTCTGTGCTGGATTGGCGCTCCCATAGTTTTGCCTTGCAGTAATGGAGCCCCCGTCCTGCTCTAGGTTTCTGTGCTGCATTGGCGCTCCCATAGTTTTGCCCTGCAGTAATGGAGCCCCCTTCCTGCTCTAGGTCACTGTGCTGCATTAGCGCTCCCATAGTTTTGCCCTGCAGTAATGGAGCCCCCGTCCTGCTCTAGGTCTCTATGCTGCATTGGCTCTCCCATAGTATTGCCCTGCAGTAATGGAGCACCCGTCCTGCTATAGATCACTGTGCTGCCTTGGCGCTCCCATAGTTTTGCCCTGCAGTAATGGAGCCCCCGTCCTGCTCTAGGTCTCTATGCTGCATTGGCGCTCCCATAGTTTTGCTCTGCAGTAATGGAGCCCCCGTCCTACTGTAGATCACTGTGCTGCATTGGCGCTCCCATAGTATTGTCCTGCTGTAATGGAGCCCCTGTCCTGCTCTAGGTATCTATGCTGCATTGGCGCTCCCATAGTATTGCCCTGCAGTAATGGAGCCCCCGTCCTGCTATAGATCACTGTGCTGCATTGGCTCTCCCATAGTTTTGCCCTGCAGTAATGGAGCCCCCGTCCTGCTCTAGGTCTCTGTGCTGCATTGGCGCTCCCATAGTTTTGCCCTGCAGTAATGGAGCCCCTGTCCTGCTCTTGGTTTCTATGCTGCATTGGCTCTCCCTTAGTATTTCCCTGCAGTATTGGAGCCCCCGTCCTGCTCTAGGTCTCTATGCTGCATTGGCGCTCCCATAGTTTTGCCCTACAGTAATGGAGCCCCCGTCCTGCTCTAGGTCTCTGTGCTGCATTGGCGCTCCCTTAGTATTGCCCTGCAGTAATGGAGCCCCCATCCTGCTCTAGGTCACTGTGCTGCATTGGCGCTCCCATAGTGTTGCCCTGCAGTAATGGAGCCCCCGTCCTGCCCTAGGTCTCTATGCTGCATTGGCGCTCCAATAGTGTTGCCCTGCAGTAATGGAGCCCCCCGTCCTGCTCTAGGTCACTGTGCTGCATTGGCGCTCCCATAGTTTTCCCCTGCAGTAATGGAGCCCCCGTCCTGCTCTAGGTCTCTGTGCTGCATTGGCGCTCCCATAGTTTTGCCCTGCAGTAATGGAGCCCCCGCCCTGCTCTAGGTCTCTGTGCTGCATTGGTGCTCCCATAGTTTTGCCCTGCAGTAATGGAGCCCCTGTCCTGCTCTTGGTCTCTGTGCTGCATTGGCGCTCCCATAGTTTTGCCCTGCAGTAATGGAGCCCCCACCCTGCTCTAGGTCTCTGTGCTGCATTGGTGCTCCCATAGTTTTGCCCTGCAGTAATGGAGCCCCTGTCCTGCTCTAGGTCTCTGTGCTGCATTGGCGCTCCCATAGTTTTGCACTGCAGTAATGGAGCCCCCGTCCTGCTCTAGCTCACTGTGCTGCATTGGGCTCCCATAGTTTTGTCCTGCAGTAATGGAGCCCCCGTCCTGCTCTAGGTCACTGTGCTGCATTGGCTCTCCCATAGTTTCGCCCTGCAGTAATGGAGCCACCGTCCTGCTCTAGGTCTCTGTGCTGCATTGGCGCTCCCATAGTTTTGCCCTGCAGTAATGGAGCCCCCGTCCTGCTCTAGGTCACTGTGCTGCATTGGCGCTCCCATAGTTTTGCCCTGCAGTAATGGAGCCCCCGTCCTGCTCTAGGTCTCTGTGCTGCATTGGCGCTCCCATAGTTTTGCCCTGCAGTAATGGAGTCCCCGTCCTGGTCTAGGTCTCTGTGCTGCATTGGCGCTCCTATAGTTTTGCCCTGCAGTAATGGAGCCCCTGTCCTGCTCTAGGTCTCTGTGCTGCATTGGCGCTCCCATAGTTTTGCCCTGCAGTAATGGAGCCCCCGTCCTGCTCTAGGTCACTGTGCTGCATTGGCGCTCCCATAGTTTTAACAGAAAAAATACAGAGAACACTTCTATAAGTAAAACAATGTAAATTTATTTTCTTTTAAAATTAAAACTATATTATTTATATGGCACCTCCGGGGATAATGCTTCATTACCAAAATGGCTGCCAGTACTATTAATGTGGTTGCACGGCGCCATCTTGTTTACTGTGTATGAGTGACATAGTCGGGGATGGACATCTCTTCCTTAGCTCCAGAGACCTGCAACCATTCACCCGCATTGACCGCTGTTCCAGCACCTACACAGTCACTGGCTGGTGATCTGCCTAAACCCTGCTCTGCTTCATGCTCTTTCCCTACCAGTGTAACAGTGAGTACGGCTGTACTAACACATACCTGAGACAGTCACTGACTGGTGATCTTCCTAAACTATGCTCCGCTTCATGCTCTTCCCCTACCAGTGTAACAGTGAGTATGGCTGTATTAACACATACCTGAGACAGTGACTCGCTGGTGATTTGCCTAAACCCTGCTCCGCTATAAGCTCCTCCCCCACCAGTGTAACAGTGAGTTGGATGAACTAATGCATACTTGAGACAGTCACTGGCTGGTGATCTTCCTAAACCCTGTTCTTCTATAAGTTTGGCTGTACTAACACATTCCTAAATAGTCAGTAACTGGTGATCTGCCTAAACTCTGCTCCGCTTTATGCTCCTCCCCTACCATTTTAACAGTGAGTACGGCTGTACTAACACATACCTGAGACAGTCACTGGCTGGTGATCTGCCTAAACCCTGCTCCACTATAAGCTCCTCCCCTACCAGTGTAACAGTGAGTAGGGTAAGGATATTGAATTAGAACCTCTATACTCTCCTGCCTATACCTTCTAATATGCTGCCTATACCTTCTAATATGCTGCCTATAAACCTCTAAGGATGATGCTATTTTATAGTAAATAAAGACTCCAGACCTTTTACCTGTGGTTCCAAAGCACAAAGTGATATTTCAAGTAAAAGTACAGTCAGTTACACGCTATGATCTAAGTACAATTTAGCGCAAAGAATTATACAGACCCAAGTACAGTTATACATACACAGCGCTCTGGGCCAGATGTAGGCTTCAGCAAGAAACCCCCGTCTATCAGCATTCAGCAAGAAGACTCAAACTGGGGTCACAACACACACGTTTATACTCTCACAGAAACAGACAACACAATAGAGAGGTTTGCTGCTGATGCCATTGGTTCCCAAGGAGGATGCATCTGTTGCAGAGCATTTAACAGGTTGATTCAAATAGACACAGTCCAGCCTCTAACAACTGGTTGTCTCTGGTTTCCTGTCTCATGCACATTTTAACAGTTGGTCATATAATGTACATTTCAGTGCTTTAAGTCTCTGCGGTCCACAAGTTGAGAATGCCTGTTGCGATCTTCACACTGATGATATCAAAATGCTGTTGAAAGAGTGCAGATCAGTATAATATCAAACATGACTTACTTATCATGTATTAAACCTGAGCTACTAAATAACCTTTATTTCTCAGCAATTATAATAAATGAACAAACTTGAATCTTATACTTTAAAGCTTATGGAACCTTGTATGTGAATATGTAATGTGTGAGTATGTGGGGTTTGATATAAAGACGCTAGTTAACTTGGGGCAGATACGTGCGCATGAAGCTAATAAACAGCGTTTTCATACAGGATCTTATGCATTCGCTAATATGCGACTAGTTAACAGCGCAATTGTGCGTATTAATGTGTGTATGAGAAATGGTGAAAGATGCTATCGCATGATGCTAATAGTAATATCGCCATATGTACTTAAGTGTGAATTTACCTAAAATGGCGCTTGGGCGGCCATTCGCAAAATGGCGTCTTGCGATCTCATTTTCTAAAATGGTGTCTTGCGGCCAGTCGCAAGATGGCGTCTTTACGATCTAATTTTAAGCTGATCTTGCCTCAGCCAATTATCCAGCTTCGACAGTCCACCCTTTGATAGCGAACAACATGCTATCACAATCTGATTTTAAAATTAGTTTAGGCTTACATTTATATATTATTTAGTGTTATTAAGGGATGGCACAAGGTGGTTCTTAATCCATCAATAATGTGTCTCTGAGTGGGGACATAAAACTACTATTATACGTACACCGTGGATCTTGGAAGATCATGTGAAAGGTGTGGGGATACACCAGTCCTATAAAGGCAGTCTTGAAGGAGAATTTGAGACTTTACATTATCTGAGGTGTTTTAAAAATAACATTTCAATAATACATTCTATGCAGGTCTAAATATAATACATTAAATTATGGTATTTCCTAGTTCAGGATTATATATCAGTTCTACATTTACCTCGGTATTCATATTGGCATTACTGACCACCATCATAATTTCGTTCTTTCGTTGTACTTTACTTTTACATTTTTCACACTTCAACACAATAGGAACACACCGGACACATATGCCAATTATTATGATGACAATCAGTATAAACATCAAGAATTTGCCTATGCTGGCGATTACTCCCTGGACCCATTCCCCTAGACCTAAGAACCATTTCACTGGGTTCAGCCATGAAACCCATCCTTCTATCTTCTCCCCTACTTCAGCCACTGAAGCATTATGGTTCTTGCGAAACTCCCATTTTAGCTGCAGAATTTCATCCATCTTCTGGTCTATCACCTCCTTGGGTCACTGGTATCATTGGTGAAATAGGTGCAACATTTTACTCCAAATTGGGTGGCCAACATTACGCAATACCCTACAGTAACAGCAGTTAAATAATTTAACACTAGCCTGTGTTGCACCAGTTCTTTCTTGGGTCATAACTTCTGGGACTACTCTTCCCAGGTAACACAAACCTTCGGAACTCGGGGAGAGCCACTTATGCGCCTTTCTTCCACGTATAAAATACACATTATCGGGGATAACATAAGGGACGGTATGCATCATTATCATTAAACACATTTCCCTTGCAAACAATCCTATCTCAGGCTCTTCCATCTGGTATATGCAAGTTTCTGGTTGTATTATTTTAGCACAATAACCATCTGGTACCTTACCAATAATTTATTTGGTGGAAATCAATGTGTACCGGTACCTAAAATGTTTCCCAATAGATTTAATTGAGCGTAACAGATCATGGTTTATGGACTCATTATCAGCTCTCTGTGAGAAGGTCATCATCTGATTATTCCCTGTTACTTCCCAACTCCCGGGTTTATTGGGGTTGGTTATGTTTAAACACAAAAGTGATCTATCTACTTGGAATTGATAGAGTTTAAAATGAGGTGGTTTGGATGAGAGGAATTTTCTATCCAATGTTTTCCCTTTTTGCATTTCTAAAATTTCCGTTATTCAGTGGAAGTGGAACCAACCCTACATTATGCTGTCCCTGTGGCATATGTCAACACACCCAGCAATCAGTTTGATTTAATATTTTGCCTACCATGCTATGATAATCCTCTAAAAGATACCCACCCCAGTACGGGTTATATTTAGGCTGGCACCGTTGAATACAGTTCTCATCAACTAGGGACCCACAAAGCTCACAAATACTGGAATCTTCAGACGATAAACTTCCACACCGTCCCCGAGTATCCGGAATAACAGCTCTCTTAACAATAACAGTACTAAGATTGGTCAGACACTCCCCTGATTGGCATAGCACTCCTCCTGATTCCACTCCATCAGCACTGCCATCAGCTCCCATCTCCTCAATTGGTCCCCCGTCACAGAAACCGGATATCCCAGAACCAACCAGAATGGTGAACACTCTAAAAGAGAATATGAAAATGAACACAGCAGGCCCGTCCATTTTCACAACAAAGACCTGCAAATTTCTTTTAGTTCAGGTATCTCACTATGACCTTTTCAATCCTCCCGGAATAAGTTCGCGATCGACAGGTCCACGCTATCAGCCTTGTCTGCGACTTGTTTCTCCACCGGTTGATTGACCTTTTTGCAGTGAGTCGAATGGACCCAGGTATCTCTCTCAGCCACCTTCAAAGATGTAGTACTTGTCAGCAGCACCTGGTATGGACCTTCCCATCGATCAGTCAAACAACCTGAACGCAAGAAATTTCTGATCATAACATATTCTCCTGGTTCAACATCATGACAGTTAGTTTCAGGCATATCATTGGACTACAATGTCAGTTTCTGCTGCTGTTGCTTTAACTGCCTACTCATTGATATAAGATACTTTACAGTTACCTCGTTGTTACCTTTCAAGTCTTCCTGTGGACTTATAATCAAATGAGGTTGTCTACCGAACAGTATTTCAAAGGGAGACAGATTTAGAGGGGGTCTAGGAGTGGTCCTTATGCTATGTAGGACCAAGGGTAACGCTTCTGGCCAACCTAGTCCAGTCTCTGCCATGATTTTACTTAACTTATTTTAATAGTCCCGTTCATCCTCTCTACCTTGGCACTGGCTTGCGGTCGGTAGGGGGTGTGAAGTCGGCTATTAATACCCATCAGCTTACACATATTTTGGAAAACATCACCTGTGAAATGAGTACCCCTGTCACTCTCGATGATTCTAGGGATACCGTACCTGCATACAAATTCCTGAACTATTTTCTTGGCAGCAAACACAGCAGTATTAGTGGCCGCTGGGTAGGCCTCAACACAATTAGAAAATACGTCAGTGCACACCAATACATACTTGAGATTCCTGCAGGGTGGTAATTGGATGAAATCAATTTGTATTACCTGGAAAGGTCCATCAGTCGGTGGAATGTGGGATGGTTCGGTAGGGATCGCTTTCCCTATGTTCTTCCTCAAGCAGGTCAGACAGGAAATTGCTCTCTTTTCTGCTTGTGAAGAAAAACCTGGTGCACACCAGTATGCTCTTACCAATTTACACATACCTTGTTTTCCCAGATGAGTCAGACCGTGGGCTGCCTCAGCCAGGCTGGGGTAATATGCTTTGGGGGCTACTGGCTTACCTTGTCTGTCCCTCCAGAGCCCGGAGGACTCTTGCCCACATCCCTTGGATTTCCAGATGGACTTTTCCTGGATTGAACACAAATTTTGCATCTCAATTAATTTCAGCATATCAATTGTTTGGAAAGACATAATTTGTTCAGTTGGAGAAAACAGTTTTAACCATGCTGCTCATTTAGCAGCTTCATCGGCTCTGTTGTTGCCCAGTGACACCGGATCATCCTCACATGTATGGGCTTTACACTTAATTACTGCCACCGCTCTGGGCAGTTGGATTGCTTCTAAAAGATGTTTTATGTGTCGGGAATGTGCAACTGGTGTGCCTGCTGCTGTCATAAAATTTCTCAGACGCCATAGAGCCCCGAAATCGTGCACCACCCCGAACGCGTACCTCGAATCTGTGTAAATGTTAGCAGACTTGCCTGCTGCCAGTTCACATGCTCCAGTTAGTGCTACTAACTCTGCCACCTGGGCTGAGTGAGGAGGACCAAGAGGTTTAGCTTCTATGATGTCTGTGTCATTTACAACAGCATAACCTGTACATAATTCACCTGTGTCTGTTTGTCTATGACAACTCCCATCCATGTAAAAAGTTACATCCACATTCTCTAAAGGTGTGTCATGTATGTCAGGTCTAGCAGTAAAGGTCTGATTCAGATATTCCATATAATCATGTGCATCAATACGTCTGCTGAACTCACCTCCCGCCAGCAACTCGTCTCCTTCCACCCTTTGTACATCATGTTGTACATATGGTAAATACGTTGCTGGGTTCAGTGTGCTGCAACGTTTAACAGTGATGTTTGCAGGTGCGATTAGAGCTAGTTCCCATTTGGTAAACCTAGCTGAAGAGACGTGTCTGGTTTGAGCAGAGTTCAGCAGAGCAGATACAACGTGGGGAATATAGACCATCATATCATGACCCAATGCTACGTCCTCACTTTTACTCACCAATAGAGTGGTAACTGCTACACTTCTCAAACAGGTGGGGAGTGATCTTGCCACAGTGTCGAATTGGGCACTGTAGTATGCTACGGGCCTACTGGCATCACCATGTTTTTGTGTGAGGACACCTGCAGCGCAACCATCGGCTTCCGTAGAATACAAATCAAAAGGTTTTTCATAATCAGGTATTCTCAATGCAGGTGGTTTTGTCAGACTATCCTTAAGATTAAGGAAAGCCTGCTCTGATTCCTCTGTGTGTATGATACGATCGGGCTTTGAGGAAGAGACTAAGGGGGTCATTCAGACCCGGTCGTTGGCGCCAATGCGCTTGGACCGGGTCGATGGCCCCCCACAGAGCATGCGCACGACGGCGCCGGCGCCGTCGTGCGCATGCGTGAGACCTGCTACGACCAACAGCGCCGGTTGTAGCGGGTCTCGATCCAAAGGGGACGAGCTGTCGATGTTGATTGACAGCTCGCCCCGTTTGGAAGGCGGGCCGGGGGGGTGGCAGCCCAAACGGAGGCGTTCCCATGGGAACGCCTACCGTTTGAGCCGGAAGCTCTCCACTGATATCACTAGTGATGTCAGTGGGGCCTGCCCCAGACAGAGCCAGAAGCTCTCCGGGGCTTACGACAAGGGAGACCCTACCCTAGGGTCTCGTCGTAAGCCCCGAATGTCTCTGACCATCGCGACCATCACCGGAGCGGTCGTTAGAGCTGTGGGTGTTAACCCACAGCCTAACGACCGCAACAGAGGCAGGCGGTCTGGATGCAAGCGGCCGCCCAGTTTCTGAGCGACCGCTTGCATCTTCCGACCGCCCCTCTGAATGAGGCCCTAAGTCCTGCAAAGGCAAGGCCAAAATAGAAAAACCTGGGATCCACATTCTACAGTATCAACACATTCCCAAGAAGGTACGAATTTGCTGTTGATTCTGTGGCAGTGTCATGTTTTGTATGGCCTGGATTCTATCATTTGTGAGATGTCGTAACCCCTGGGTTAGGCAGTGTCCCAAATATTTTACTCTGGATTGGCACGGCTGTAGTTTGTCCTTAGCAACCTAGTGTCCTGTATGCGAGAGATGAAGCAACAAAAGTTTAGTATCATTCAAACATGACATAAACAAATGAATCAGAACATAGCAATAAATCATCCACATATTGAATTAGAACAGATCCATTGGCAGGTTAAAAGATTGTAAAGAGTCGTGCAAGGCCTGGGAGAAAATTAAGCGCTAAGTGCACTTGGAACCAGAGGCAAAGTAATGGGAGAACGTCCAGTTAGTGACCGGAAATGGAAAATGTCCAGGTAGTGACTGGTTAATAGAAAATGTCCAGGTAATGACAGGCAGGGAAAATCAGGTGTAGTGCCTGAAATGAAGAATGCAGACTGAGGAAGAATCATCCAGCAGAGTATCAGTGGAGGCAAGGTGCAGGGTGAACAGCAGACTCAGGTTCTCAGGCAAGGGGAAGGTAATGGAGGATACAGGGTAGTCCATCGTGGTTGGAGCAGACAAGCAGGTAGGCAGGTAGCGTATCACAGGTAACAGGTGGTGAGCACAGGGAACACTCTCTCAGCTATGCTGAGAAACACGTTGCACTGACAATGAAGTGAGACTCTGAACCTCCCTGAATACCAAATGCTGTGCCGTGACTGGCCAGAGAGAGCATGTGACAAACCACGATTGGGCAAGTAGGTCACGTGACCGGAGGCAAGATGGCTGCGCCCATGCCGGAGCGCAACGGAAGCACCACCAGGCCTCATCTGCCCAAAGTGACAACATGCCCGCACAGAACTACGCACAGCCAGCGCCCCTCGCCAAACACCAGCGCCACCGCCAGACGTCCCCCGCCATAGTGACCTAACAGGTAACACCCGTCGACTACCATGCCGAGAAACTAGTCGTGACACTCCCCTACCAGTGTAACAGTGAGTACAGCTGTACTAATGCATACCTGAGACAGTCACTGGCTGGTGATCTTCCTAAACCCTGCTCCGCTATAAGCTCCTCCCCTACCAGTGTAACAGTGAGTATGGCCGTACTAATGCATACCTAAAACAGTCACTGGCTGGTGATCTGTCTAAACCCTGCTCCGCTATAAGCTCCTTCCCTACCAGTGTAACGGTGAGTACGGCTGTACTAATGCATACCTGAGACAGTCACTGGCTGGTGATCTGCCTAAACCCTGCTCTGCTTCATGCTCTTTCCCTACCAGTGTAACAGTGAGTACGGCTATACTAATGCATTCCTGAGACAGTCACTGGCTGGTGATCTGCCTAAACCCTGCTCCGCTATACGCTCCTTCCCTACCAGTGTAACAGTGAGTACGGCTGTACTAATGCATTCCTGAGACAGTCACTGGCTGGTGATCTGCCTAAACCATGCTCTGCTTCATGCTCTTTCCCTATCAGTGTAACAGTGAGTACGGCTGTACTAACACATACCTGAGACAGTCACTGGCTGGTGGCTGGCTGGCAATTTAGTATATTCTAATAATTAGTTACCACATTTTGTGTATAGCTGGAGGTGCTCAATGGAATAGAAAATCAAGTACACAGAAAAAAATACATAAGGTGTTTTCCAATCAGCATATATTAATCCCATGTATTTTTCCCAAGCTTAAATTATATTTTGTAATTATGGCACTCATATATTTTTCACATTTTAATCTTTTTTAGTTTTTTAAGTTTTAATGTCATTTTGTTCTGGTATTTATATTAAAATAATTTTTCATAATGGATGACGCTGGTCCATTAAGGGTTAGGTTATGTGTGTTTAGATTTTTATTTATATTTTACCACTTAATTATATGTATATTTATTTTATGCACATCACATACAGTAATATTTACTTGCATATTGTGCAAAGGTGTGCACTATGTATATAATTATTCTACGTTTCTGATTACTTGTAAATAGATTATTCTGTCTATATGAGGTAGTGTTCAGTTTTGCAAATAATGCTTTATACTATGACCTGATATATTGTGTGTTAGAATTGAAAGGGGACACAATTAGCATTCCAGCATATAAATTGCAGAATAACTATTGGAGTTTCCTTTGCATTATGTAATATTAGGCCATTCCATATGCTTCTTTATAGCAAAGGGGGACAGGATCCTTTATCTCTGCAATGAGGCTATAGTAACACATTCAGTCCTAAATTAGCATGCTAATAGATATCACATGTGTTTAAGACCTGTTAGCGCACAGGGATTGGTGCTTTATGACATAAAAGGCACACCCTAGACACATGCTGTCAGGGGAACAAGCCAGACTGTGGTGAAATGTGTGTACTGGCTCTTGGACACTTCCCTGCTGCAGGGGGGAGATTGTGTGCAGCAGGCTCCTCTGAGACGGATTCTCCAAGTCAGGTAATTCTGTCAGGTGTGTCACGACTTACCTCGATGGTGCATCCAGCTCCTGCAATACTTTAAGTGACAGGGCCCGCCTAACACCATACATGGGCGCACTGTCCCCCACGACTTCCTTTTGTTTCCAACTTGCCGCTGTGTGTTCCTCTCTCATCCCAGGTCGGCTCTTTTTGAGGACCTGGGAAAACAGAAGGAACCAGACCCTCACACCTACCTAACCATTCATCTGTCCTTTCTGAATCTCTCGCTCTCATCAAAACCATTTTTAGGTGCATTATAGTGTTTACATTCTAATTTATGAGCATTTTGGTTGCATATAGTGCTAATACATAAATGATTTAATGAAAAAAGGGAGTAAATGTATTAATTGATAAACCTGCCTATTTTACCCATTAGGGGATACATTGTTAATGATTAAATATGATCACCACAAGGTAATTATTTCATACACAATTACAGAATGTCTTAATATATTTGTGTGATTAGTGATGGATAGGATGTTTATGTGTCTGGTGATCGCTGTGTGTGTGGCAGCAGGAGAGCCCTCTGTGTGTCTGGTGACCGGCTGTGTGTGTGGCAGCAGGAGAGGCCTCTGTGTGTCTCGTGACCGGCTGTGTGTGTGGCAGCAGGAGAGGCCTCTGTGTGTCTCGTGACCGGCTGTGTGTGTGGCAGCAGGAGAGGCCTCTGTGTGTCTGGTGACCGGCTGTGTGTGTGGCAGCAGGAGAGGCCTCTGTGTGTCTGGTGACCGGCTGTGTGTGTGGCAGCAGGAGAGCTCTCTGTGTGTCTGGTGACCGGCTGTGTGTGTGGCAGCAGGAGAGCCCTCTGTGTGTCTGGTGACCGGCTGTGTGTGGCAGCAGGAGAGCCCTCTGTGTGTCTGGTGACCGGCTGTGTGTGTGGCAGCAGGAGAGCCCTATGTGTGTCTGGTGACCGGCTGTGTGTGTGGCAGCAGGAGAGCCCTATGTGTGTCTGGTGACCGGCTGTGTGTGTGGCAGCAGGAGAGCTCTCTGTGTGTCTGGTGACCGGCTGTGTGTGTGGCAGCAGGAGAGCTCTCTGTGTGTCTGGTGACCGGCTGTGTGTGTGGCAGCAGGAGAGGCCTCTGTGTGTCTGGTGACCGGCTGTGTGTGTGGCAGCAGGAGAGCCCTATGTGTGTCTGGTGACCGGCTGTGTGTGTGGCAGCAGGAGAGCCCTATGTGTGTCTGGTGACCGGCTGTGTGTGTGGCAGCAGGAGAGCCCTATGTGTGTCTGGTGACCGGCTGTGTGTGTGGCAGCAGGAGAGCCCTATGTGTGTCTGGTGACCGGCTGTGTGTGTGGCAGCAGGAGAGCCCTATGTGTGTCTGGTGACCGGCTGTGTGTGTGGCAGCAGGAGAGGCCTCTGTGTGTCTGGGGACCGGCTGTGTGTGTGGCAGCAGGAGAGCCCTCTGTGTGTCTGGGGACCGGCTGTGTGTGTGGAAGCTTAGACTTGCTCAGAAGACTGATGGCCGCCTGATCTGCGTTCAGAGTTTACTATGTTTCCGGTTTTGTGCATGAGACGGATGTAAGAGGCTCTCAGTGGGCGTCTCTAAGCATTGGGCGTAGGGTGAGTCTTTAGCATATTTCCGCAATTGTGATCGGCAAGAGCTTGTAGCTGCGATGGTGTTTGCGTTCAGAACTGAATCAGCCTTTTTGGGATTTCAAATGTGGACATTGAGATGTGTTTATTTATTTTAATATTGTGAAATATCTGAAATTCTGTATAAAAAAAAAATATTATGTGAACATATTAAATACAACATGTCGTGTTTTTTTTTTTTATATATATAATCTTCATTATGAACTAGATTTACACTAAAGCCGGTTTCTAAGCGCAGACATTGTGGTGATAACAAAGCAGGTGCTCCCCCGATCCGCCCCTATGCACTCAGCTAAACATGATGCTTACTGTCTATTTACCAATCTCTGCCGTACATACAGCGAGTCACGTGTACACAGGTACTGCCTGGAAACACGCATGGCAATTAGCAGGGATCATGTATCCGGATCCCACACGTTCTCTTGCAGAAAATGCAGAGTTTACACTGTCTGATCTTCAAAGCTTTTAATACAACATAATTATAAAACCCTTTGGATGTATTTCTAAATAAAATATCTACAGCAATAATAAAAAATGCATAAATGTCACTGACGGGAGCAGGGAATATATTTCCCGTCTTCTCCTGCTGACAAAGCGCAGACCTCGCCTGTACCTCAGCACGTGATAGGACTGTCCTCCCTTATCTCCCCACATTCAAAGCCCCCCCCCCCCAAGAGGGACACAACCTCCTCAGCCTTCCTGTGCCCATCAGCATATTTCCCCCCCCCCCCCCCCAAGCAGGGGACTGGAGGGTATGTACACATGGTATAGTGTGAGCAGGACACTGGTGGGAGGAGGTATGTACACATGGTATAGTGTGAGCAGGACACTGGTGGGGGGGAGGTATGTGCACATGGTATAGTGTGAGCAGGACACTGGTGGGGGGAGGTATGTACACATGGTATAGTGTGAGCAGGACACTGGTGGGAGGAGGTATGTACACATGGTATAGTGTGAGCAGGACACTGGTGGGGGGGAGGTATGTGCACATGGTATAGTGTGAGCAGGACACTGGTGGGGGGGAGGTATGTGCACATGGTATAGTGTGAGCAGGACACTGGTGGGGGGGAGGTATGTACACACGGTATAGTGTGAGCAGGACACTGAGGGGGAGGTATGTACACACGGTATAGTGTGAGCAGGACACTGGTGGGGGGAGGTATGTACACATGGTATAGTGTGAGCAGGACACTGAGGGGGAGGTATGTACACACGGTATAGTGTGAGCAGGACACTGGTGGGGGGAGGTATGTACACATGGTATAGTGTGAGCAGGACACTGGTGGGGGGAGGTATGTACACATGGTATAGTGTGAGCAGGACACTGGTGGGGGGGAGGTATGTACACATGGTATAGTGTGAGCAGGACACTGGGGGGAGGTATGTACACATGGTATAGTGAGTGCTGAAGATGTTACTTATAGCATCCAATCAGGTATTTGCATACTGTATATATCTTATATTTAGCACCTAGAAGATAATAGCTAGAATCTGGTTGCTATGGGCAACATCTCCACTTCTAAAACCCTGCACTTTAGTAAATATACCCCGTATTGTCGGTAAGTCATTAGAGAAACTTTTGCACACAACACTAATACCATAGAATGTGATGCACTGTATTATGTGCCTGCGATCAGTAATAAGGGGCTGTGTGGTTGGAGCTTATCTGAATCTCCTCAGAGCTGTGACATTATCAGACAGAACTGGGCGCTGTATCAGGCTCTGCACATGACATTATGTTCCGCTGATCCTGTCTTACACGGGGAGATATTTGGATCGCTCAGGAATGCATTATTTTCTCCTATGTAAAGAAACAGAGAAATACAAAATGGGAAGCAGCAGTGAAATGTGTATTTAATGACGTGTGTTACTGCATCTGTAACTGCAGCGTAAACGTTCCCTATATCTAATCATCTGCTATCGTGACCTCTGTAACTGCAGTGTAATTGCTCCCCATCTCTAATCATCTATCATGACATCTGTACCTGCAGCATAAACGTTCCCTATATCTAATCCTCTGTTATCGTGACATCTGTAACTGCAGCTTAAATGTTCCCTATATCTAATCCTCTGCTATCGTGACATCTGTAACTGCAGCATAAACGTTCCCTATATCTAATCCTCTGCTATCGTGACATCTGTAACTGCAGCATAAACGTTCCCTATATCTAATCCTCTGCTATCGTGACATCTGTAACTGCAGCATAAACGTTCCCTATATCTAATCCTCTGCTATCGTGACATCTGTAACTGCAGCATAAACGTTCCCTATATCTAATCCTCTGCTATCGTGACATCTGTAACTGCAGCATAAACGTTCCCTATATCTAATCCTCTGCTATCGTGACATCTGTAACTGCAGCATAAACGTTCCCTATATCTAATCCTCTACTATCGTGACATCCGTTTACCAAAGTGGAATATGCAGCTTTGTACTAATAAGAGACCGGAGCAGCGTGTGTCCTGCGGTGCCGGAGCTTGCGCTAGCGGATCTCTCCATGCTACGGGGTATCAGCCCCTGATATAATCGGACGCTGGAGGTCTATGGGTTCCATGTGTCTATTCTCCTGTCTCTGAGGGGCTTATTTATTTCTTATCGCAGCTATTCACGACAATTAGAAATTAAACGCTGCCCAAATATATGAACATACACCCACAGGATAAAGGGTTTCCAAAGGAGCGCGCCCCTGCCATGTGCTGGGAGTGACCTCATTACCATTCTCTTCACTCCACTAATGTGAGTCCTGCTCATGCGCAGTCTACTGAGCGCACGTGTGCGGCGGCCATTACCCATAGGCTACTATAGGAGAAAACCATCTGGAGATGCCTATAGGGGCCAAGCTCCACAATGCTTCATATCTCCCAGCGTCACACGAAAGCTATAGGGGCTGCTGTTGTAAATGGGGGGACAGTGGCGGAGATATCTGCTGCAGTCCCTACTTCATACATTTGGGGGGGGATACTTAATATTTGTGGGTATCTTCAGAAAATCATGTTATTGGGGGAGATTGTTTGATAAGTAGACCTGTGTGACTGGGATAGATTGATAAGTAGACCTGGGTGACTGGGATAGATTGAGAAGTAGACCTTGGGTGACTGGGATAGATTGAGAAGTAGACCTGGGTGACTGGGATAGATTGAGAAGTAGACCTGGGTGACTGGGAGAGATTGAGAAGTAGACCTGGGTGACTGGGAGAGATTGAGAAGTAGACCTGGGTGACTGGGAGAGATTGATCAGTAGACCTGGGTGACTGGGAGAGATTGAGAAGTAGACCTGGGTGACTGGGAGAGATTGAGAAGTAGACCTGGGTGACTGGGAGAGATTGAGAAGTAGACCTGGGTGACTGGGAGAGATTGATCAGTAGACCTGGGTGACTGGGAGAGATTGATCAGTAGACCTGGGTGACTGGGAGAGATTGATCAGTAGACCTGGGTGACTGGGAGAGATTGATCAGTAGACCTGGGTGACTGGGAGAGATTGATCAGTAGACCTGGGTGACTGGGAGAGATTGAGAAGTAGACCTGGGTGACTGGGAGAGATTGATAAATAGACCTGTGTGACTGGGAGAGATTGATGCTTGTTTGGGATGATGTAGAGGCGCGGGCTGGAAGCTGAACATAAGTCTACAAATGAGCAAATGCTAAAATTACTGTTCAAAACGCGAGAAACAAATTTCCTGTCCCAACAATTCAGCAATAACCTCTCCAGGCAGTGAAGGGATACTCTGATTGGATGAATTAATTAATCCAATCAATCAGAAGTTTCAGAAAAGCTCAGGGCCAGATAAGGGTCACATTTGGTGTAGAGCAGAAGATGATCAAGAGCCTGTTTTGAATAGCGGAGGATCTATGGCCAGTGCCGATGTGGGTGTGACCAGTGCCGCTGTGGCCAGTGCTAATGTGGGTGTGACCCAGGCCTGTATGGAGGGTGTTGCAGCCAGTGCTATTGCACGGTGTATGAAAGCCCTGGGGGCAGAACCCACCATGCTCCCCTGCTGCAATCCCTTGTGCCGGCCGCAGTGCATGTTACGCTAGCTGTGTGCCCGGCTCCTTCTTCTCCTCGGATACCCGCCCCACGTATGTAGGGAGATGTCATGATGTCTCACAGTGGCACGTGAGGAGCCGTAAGGGTAAAGTCAGTTCTTGCACAATGTGCGCGCTCCTGCGGTCGCATGCAATGTCAGCAGGTGTGATGTGCTGCCCAATTCATGTCAATGACGGATGTAACATTACGATATGTTGGTCCGAAGGCTCTACATATTGTCCCGTTACACATCGTCCAGTGTGTACCCAGCATATCTGTCACTGTACAGGATCTGTATAAATGACACTTAGGAGCAGTTTGGTTGGTCGCAGCGTCTCCTTCTAAACTTTCTCAAACATTGGCCCTAAGGGGTCTATTCATGTACATTTGCGATAATGAATTGCAGCTTTTCGCTATATATGGCATCAGTTCGCTGTGACATACAGTATAGCTTTGCTAAGTAGCAATTCATGTATACTTACCCTTCTGGCGAAGCGTCCGATATCCAGGTCACCGGCGATGTTGCGTCTTTCCCTGCCTGCTTTGTCACGGTGTTCAGACTACGCCATCCTGAGCTGGCGAATCGGAACACAAAGGAAAAGCGTAAAGCTCTGCATTATGTGATTCCTCCATGGATCGGGGGAGCCGCTGTCCCGCTGGAGGACTATTGATCGTCTCCATGGTAACCCGCTCGGGGAATAGCAACAAGCACAGAAACTGCAAAACAAGGATTTTCTCTGCTTTATGAATAGACCCCAAAGCGTCCTAAGGGCGCGTTGTGGGCGTGTAGACGGAATTGTGTGGACTATGCTGAGTATAGGGTAACTATCACAAGTGAATGGATGCAGCCACCTCACACGCGCGCAGATATCTGCATTTATTTTATGTGCATACAGTGCGCCCGCCCTTGCATGAGACTGAATCAGCACCTATGTATAACAGTCATCTCGCTTCTACGTTTTTGTACAGAATTGATGATTGTGCGTTTCTGTTGTCCCTGAAGTAAAGTGCAGGTCCTGTACGGCGGCACCGACCTCTTTGACTTTGAAGTGAGAAGAACATTTAACAATGACATGCTGCTGGCCCTCATTAGCAGCACCTGCATCGCCGTGCTGGTCTACATCCTCACCTCCTGCTCAGGTACCGTCTGACCGCCTGTCCTCGGCTTACAGCTTAGTGCTCACTGGTCTCAAGTCCAGGCCGGCCATTTGTATGCGCCAGAGGCCGTTTATAGAGCACTGTATGGCCGCTGCTCAGTGCCATCCCAGCTGTGATTTGTGCCTATAGCTCACATGGCAAAATAGCGGCGCTCACATTGGAGCAGATTGCACAGGCAGAGGGGGGAGTCACATGGATGGAGGGCGTTGCGTACAGAGTAGGCGCACTGCTGCGACCCATTATATGGAGTTGCTAAAAAATGAGCAGTGTAAGAATTGTGCACGTTGTTTTACTCCCGCTAAAACGCGAACACTATGGGCCTCATTTATTAACGAGTTTTATCACCAAACTGAGTGATACATTTCACTGTGTATGATAATAGTGCTCCAGCCAATCAGCTCCCAACTGTCACTGTGTATGATAATAGTGCTCCAGCCAATCACCTCCCAACTGTCACTGTGTATGATAATAGTGCTCCAGCCAATCAGCTCCCAACTGTCACTGTGTATGATAATAGTGCTCCAGCCAATCAGCTCCCAACTGTCACTGTGTACGATAATAGTGCTCCAGCCAATCGGCTCCCAATTGTCAACTGTTAGAAAAATGACAGTTGGGAGCTGATTGGCTGGAGCACTATTATCATACACAGTGACAGTTGGGAGGTGATTGGCTGGAGCACTATTATCATACACAGTGACAGTTGGGAGGTGATTGGCTGGAGCACCATTTATCATACACAGTGACAGTTGGGAGGTGATTGGCTGGAGCACTATTATCATACACAGTGACAGTTGGGAGGTGATTGGCTGGAGCACTATTATCATACACAGTGACAGTTGGGAGCTGATTGGCTGGAGCACTATTATCATACACAGTGACATTTATCACTCATTTTGGTGATTAAAACTTGTTAATAAATGGGGATCAAAGTGCGCAGATTCCTCCCCTTGAAGCACGGTAGAATAAATCTGGAAACACTAAAGGTCCCCTTATATCTGCGATGGATTTTGGCTTTTCCCGATCCCCTGATCCCGGGGTTGGGGCATAACCTGTTAGATTTCCCTAGTTCGCCTAGTTTGGATTTCTAACATGAAGAATGTCATTGATTCCGCAACGGATCGGAGCTCATCGATGGCTATGGGAGGGTATGACTTGACCATTATTTTATCCAATTAACTATTCATTTTCTTTCCCCGTGCGCAGTGTTCTTGTCCTTTTTCGGGATTGCCAGCATCGGTCTCAGTTGCCTCGTGGCCCTTTTCCTCTATCACGTGGCCTTTGGAATACAATACCTGGGAATCCTCAATGGAGTAGCAGCTTTCGTCATTGTGGGGATTGGTGAGTAACGGGTATTCTTGTTGAGCTATTACTTATCTTAGACACAACACTGGGCCGCTTGTCTCAGGCTTTTTGTATCAGTGTCATTAACGTAAAAAACTCAATTTAGAGAGAGGAAAAGTTACAGGGATGAAACTCTTCCCCTTTATACACCCCATCTGCCCCTCCTGCCCCCCTTGTAGCATTTGGTGACTCTTCCCATAATAATTTACAGAAATGTTAGTGTGAAGTATTGTTAGCCTCCTGGTGGTAATATAAGCATGTCTTTAAGTTGTTTCTAACCTATCTACTTGTGAGTTGTAGGTTTCCCCTCGCAATGCATGTAATGGATCTGTATAAATAAGTTTCAACCATTATGCAGCTGAAACCTGAATCTCAGTTGGACGAATGAGTTAGATTGGACCTGGCTACTTCAGCAGTTACTGGGCTTAATGGGAGAGAGAGGGGGGGTTCCCAGATGGCTACTCCATGGTTTGGTGCCTTGGGGAAAGGTGGGCTTTGTGCAGCCATTATCCCTCCACCTAATGGTAAACACCCTTGTAAATCCACGTCATAAAAAGTAGTCCCAATTAGATTGTAATGAAAGTGAATGGTGAGTGACACTTATTTGTAACATGTTGGGGGAAATGGAATATACAGGTAGTATAAGGTCAATTGGCCTCAGCAGCAAACGCCATCTATCGCACCGGAGAGTTATAAGCTGACGCCGCATGTTAAACAGACGTCTGTGTATAACCACCAGTGGATATATCTATCCTCCATTAATGATGGTTTACAAGTAATACTACAGCTGTTTATATGAATACAAAGCCGGGAATACCACTATTGCTGTACACAGGAGGGGGCTTGGTACTATTAACAAGCCAAACATAGCGGCCGCTGACTGGCTCCTCATTGACTGACCAGCCCATGTGGAAACTGTCAGGTCCCCCACCTTCCCTGAGATCCTCTGCTTCGGGTGATCGGCTCGGGGTACAAATGCTTTGGCTGGGGTGTCCCGGTGATAGGGTCCCCTGGCTGTGGCATTGCACCCCAGCCGAGTTTTTGCCTGGTGCTGGATTTAAATATAGACGAAACCCTACACAATGTTCCCCCCGCTATTTTTTAAAACCAAGACTAGCTCAGCAGCCCGGTGCTGGATCCTAAAATACCGGGGGGGGGGGGGGGGGGGGGCGCGTGCTCGGCTATCCCTATTTTTTTTTTTTTTTTAACACAGGTAGAGCAAACAAGCAGCCTTCACATATATCACTGATACAGTAAGTACAGGCTGCTAGCTGGGGAGAGTCACATATATCACTGATACTGTATGTACAGGCTGCTAGCTGGGGAGAGTCACATATATCACTGATACAGTAAGTACAGGCTGCTAGCTGGGGAGAGTCACATATATCACTGATACTGTATGTGCTGCTAGCTGGGGAGAGTCACATATATCACTGATACTGTATGTACAGGCTGCTAGCTGGGGATAATCACATATATCACTGATACTGTATGTACAGGCTGCTAGCTGGGGAGAGTCACATATATCACTGATACTGTATGTACAGGCTGCTAGCTGGGGAGAGTCACATATATCACTGATACTGTATGTACAGGCTGCTAGCTGGGGATAATCACATATATCACTGATACTGTATGTACAGGCTGCTAGCTGGGGAGAGTCACATATATCACTGATACTGTATGTGCTGCTAGCTGGGGAGAGTCACATATATCACTGATACTGTATGTACAGGCTGCTAGCTGGGGAGAGTCACATATATCACTGATACTGTATGTGCTGCTAGCTGGGGAGAGTCACATATATCACTGATACTGTATATGCAGGCTGCTAGCTGGGGAGAGTCACATATATCACTGATACTGTATGTGCTGCTAGCTGGGGAGAGTCACATATGTCACTGAAACTGTATGTACAGGCTGCTAGCTGGGGAGAGTCACATATATCACTGATACTGTATGTGCTGCTAGCTGGGGAGAGTCACATATATCACTGATACTGTATGTACAGGCTGCTAGCTGGGGAGAGTCACATATATCACTGATACTGTATGTGCTGCTATCTGGGGAGAGTCACATATATCACTGATACTGTATGTGCAGGCTACTAGCTGGGGAGAGTCACATATATCACTGATACTGTATGTGCTGCTAGCTGGGGAGAGTCACATATATCACTGATACTGTATATGCAGGCTGCTAGCTGGGGAGAGTCACATATATCACTGATACTGTATGTGCTGCTAGCTGGGGAGAGTCACATATGTCACTGAAACTGTATGTACAGGCTGCTAGCTGGGGAGAGTCACATATATCACTGATACTGTATGTGCAGGCTGCTAGCTGGGGAGAGTCACATATATCACTGATACTGTATGTACAGGCTGCTAGCTGGGGAGAGTCACATATATCACTGATACTGTATGTACAGGCTGCTAGCTGGGGAGAGTCACATATATCACTGATACTGTATGTACAGGCTGCTAGCTGGGGAGAGTCACATATATCACTGATACTGTATGTACTGGCTGCTAGCTGGGGAGAGTCACATATATCACTGATACTGTATGTACAGGCTGCTAGCTGGGGAGAGTCACATATATCACTGATACTGTATGTACTGGCTGCTAGCTGGGGAGAGTCACATATATCACTGATACTGTATGTACAGGCTGCTAGTTGGGGAGAGTCACATATATCACTGATACTGTATGTGCTGCTAGCTGGGGAGAGTCACATATGTCACTGAAACTGTATGTACAGGCTGCTAGCTGGGGAGAGTCACATATATCACTGATACTGTATGTACAGGCTGCTAGCTGGGGAGAGTCACATATATCACTGATACTGTATGTACTGGCTGCTAGCTGGGGAGAGTCACATATATCACTGATACTGTATGTACAGGCTGCTAGCTGGGGAGAGTCACATATATCACTGATACTGTATGTGCAGGCTGCTAGCTGGGGAGAGTCACATATATCACTGATACTGTATGTGCTGCTAGCTGGGGAGAGTCACATATATCACTGATACTGTATGTACTGGCTGCTAGCTGGGGAGAGTCACATATATCACTGATACTGTATGTGCAGGCTGCTAGCTGGGGAGAGTCACATATATCACTGATACAGTATGTGCAGGCTGCTAGCTGGGGAGAGTCACATATATCACTGATACTGTATGTGCTGCTAGCTGGGGAGAGTCACATCTGTCACTGATACAGTATGTGCAGGCTGCTAGCTGGGGAGAGTCACATATGTCACTGATACAGTATGTACAGGCTGCTAGCTGGGGAGAGTCACATATATCACTGATACAGTATGTACAGGCTGCTAGCTGGGGAGAGTCACATATATCACTGATACTGTATGTGCAGGCTGCTAGCTGGGGAGAGTCACATATATCACTGATACTGTATGTGCAGGCTGCTAGCTGGGGAGAGTCACATATATCACTGATACTGTATGTACAGGCTGCTAGTTGGGGACAGTCACATATGTCACTGATACTGTATGTGCAGGCTGCTAGCTGGGGAGAGTCACATATATCACTGATACTGTATGTGCAGGCTGCTAGCTGGGGAGAGTCACATATGTCACTGAAACTGTATGTACAGGCTGCTAGCTGGGGAGAGTCACATATATCACTGATACTGTATGTACAGGCTGCTAGCTGGGGAGAGTCACATATGTCACTGATACTGTATGTACAGGCTGCTAGCTGGGGAGAGTCACATATGTCACTGATACTGTATGTACAGGCTGCTAGCTGGGGAGAGTCACATATCACTGATACACTATGTGCAGGCTGCTAGCTGGGGAGAGTCACATATATCACTGATACTGTATGTGCAGGCTGCTAGCTGGGGAGAGTCACATATATCACTGATACTGTATGTGCAGGCTGCTAGCTGGGGAGAGTCACATATATCACTGATACTGTATGTGCAGGCTGCTAGCTGGGGAGAGTCACATATATCACTGATACTGTATGTGCTGCTAGCTGGGGAGTCACATATGTCACTGAAACTGTATGTACAGGCTGCTAGCTGGGGAGAGTCACATATGTCACTGATACTGTATGTACAGGCTGCTAGCTGGGGAGAGTCACATATGTCACTGATACTGTATGTACAGGCCGCTAGCTGGGGAGAGTCACATATGTCACTGATACTGTATGTACAGGCTGCTAGCTGGGGAGAGTCACATATGTCACTGATACTGTATGTGCAGACTGCTAGCTGGGGAACATCACATATATCACTGATACTGTATGTGCAGGCTGCTAGCTGGGGAGAGTCACTGATACTGTATGTGCAGGGTGGGGAGAGTCACATATATCACTGATACTGTATGTACAGGCTGCTAGCTGGGGAGAGTCACATATATCACTGATACAGTATGTGCTGCTAGCTGGGGAGAGTCACATATATCACTGATACTGTATGTACTGCTAGCTGAGGAGAGTCACATATATCACTGATACTGTATGTACAGGCTGCTAGCTGGGGAGAGTCACATATATCACTGATACTGTATGTGCTGCTAGCTGGGGACAGTCACATATATCACTGATACTGTATGTGCAGGCTGCTAGCTGGGGAGAGTCACATATATCACTGATACAGTATGTGCTGCTAGCTGGGGAGAGTCACATATATCACTGATACTGTATGTACTGCTAGCTGGGGAGAGTCACATATATCACAGATACTGTATGTGCAGGCTGCTAGCTGGGGAGAGTCACATATATCACTGATACTGTATGTGCTGCTAGCTGGGGACAGTCACATATATCACTGATACTGTATGTGCAGGCTGCTAGCTGGGGAGAGTCACATATATCACTGATACTGTATGTACAGGCTGCTAGCTGGGGAGAGTCACATATATCTCTGATACTGTATGTACAGGCTGGGGAGAGTCACATATATCACTGATACTGTATGTGCAGGCTGCTAGCTGGGGAGAGTCACATATATCACTGATACTGTATGTACAGGCCGCTAGCTGGGGAGAGTCACATATATCACTAATACAGTATGTGCAGGCTGCTAGCTGGGGAGAGTCACATATGTCACTGATACAGTATGTACAGGCTGCTAGCTGGGGAGAGTCACATATGTCACTGATACTGTATATACAGGCTGCTAGCTGGGGAGAGTCACATATATCACTGATACTGTATGTACAGGCTGCTAGCTGGGGAGAGTCACATATATCACTGATACTGTATGTGCAGGCTGCTAGCTGGGGAGAGTCACATATATCACTGATACTGTATGTGCAGGCTGCAAGCTGGGGAGAGTCACATATATCACTGATACAGTATGTGCAGGCTGCTAGCTGGGGAGAGTCACATATGTCACTGATACAGTATGTGCAGGCTGCCAGCTGGGGAGAGTCACATCACTGATACTGTATGTGCAGGGTGGGGAGAGTCACATATATCACTGATACTGTATGTACAGGCTGCTAGCTGGGGAGAGTCACATATATCACTGATACAGTATGTGCTGCTAGCTGGGGAGAGTCACATATATCACTGATACTGTATGTACTGCTAGCTGGGGAGAGTCACATATATCACAGATACTGTATGTGCAGGCTGCTAGCTGGGGAGAGTCACATATATCACTGATACTGTATGTGCTGCTAGCTGGGGACAGTCACATATATCACTGATACTGTATGTGCAGGCTGCTAGCTGGGGAGAGTCACATATATCACTGATACTGTATGTACAGGCTGCTAGCTGGGGAGAGTCACATATATCTCTGATACTGTATGTACAGGCTGGGGAGAGTCACATATATCACTGATACTGTATGTACAGGCTGCTAGCTGGGGAGAGTCACATATATCACTGATACTGTATGTACAGGCTGCTAGCTGGGGAGAGTCACATATATCACTGATACTGTATGTACAGGCTGCTAGCTGGGGAGAGTCACATATATCTCTGATACTGTATGTACAGGCTGGGGACAGTCACATATATCACTGATACTGTATGTGCAGGCTGCTAGCTGGGGAGAGTCACATATATCACTGATACTGTATGTACAGGCTGCTAGCTGGGGAGAGTCACATCTGTCACTGATACTGTATGTACAGGCTGCTAGCTGGGGAGAGTCACATATATCACTGATACTGTATGTGCAGGCTGCTAGCTGGGGAGAGTCACATATATCTCTGATACTGTATGTACAGGCTGCTAGCTGGGGAGAGTCACATATATCACTGATACTGTATGTGCTGCTAGCTGGGGAGAGTCACATATATCACTGATACTGTATGTGCTGCTAGCTGGGGAGAGTCACATATATCACTGATACTGTATGTGCTGCTAGCTGGGGAGAGTCACATATATCACTGATACTGTATGTGCTGCTAGCTGGGGAGAGTCACATATATCACTGATACTGTATGTGCTGCTAGCTGGGGAGAGTCACATATATCACTGATACTGTATGTACAGGCTGCTAGCTGGGGAGAGTCACATATATCACTGATACTGTATGTGCCGCTAGCTGGGGAGAGTCACATATATCACTGATACTGTATGTGCAGGCTGCTAGCTGGGGAGAGTCACATATATCACTGATACTGTATGTGCAGGCTGCTAGCTGGGGAGAGTCACATATATCACTGATACTGTATGTGCAGGCTGCTAGCTGGGGAGAGTCACATATATCACTGATACTGTATGTGCAGGCTGCTAGCTGGGGAGAGTCACATATATCACTGATACTGTATGTACAGGCTGCTAGCTGGGGACAGTCACATATATCACTGATACTGTATGTGCTGCTAGCTGGGGACAGTCACTGATACTGTATGTGCTGCTAGCTGGGGAGAGTCACATATATCTCTGATACTGTATGTACAGGCTGCTAGCTGGGGAGAGTCACATATATCACTGATACTGTATGTGCAGGCTGCTAGCTGGGGAGAGTCACATATATCACTGATACTGTATATACAGGCTGCTAGCTGGGGAGAGTCACATATATCACTGATACAGTATGTACAGGCTGCTAGCTGGGGAGAGTCACATATATCACTGATACTGTATGTACAGGCTGCTAGCTGGGGAGAGTCACATATATCACTGATACTGTATGTACAGGCTGCTAGCTGGGGAGAGTCACATATATCACTGATACTGTATGTGCTGCTAGCTGGGGAGAGTCACATATATCACTGATACTGTATGTGCAGGCTGCTAGCTGGGGAGAGTCACATATCACTGATACTGTATGTACAGGCTGCTAGCTGGGGAGAGTCACATATATCACTGATACTGTATGTACAGGCTGCTAGCTGGGGAGAGTCACATATATCACTGATACTGTATGTGCTGCTAGCTGGGGAGAGTCACATATATCACTGATACTGTATGTGCTGCTAGCTGGGGAGAGTCACATATATCACTGATACTGTATGTACAGGCTGCTAGCTGGGGAGAGTCACATATATCACTGATACTGTATGTACAGGCTGCTAGCTGGGGAGAGTCACATATATCACTGATACTGTATATACAGGCTGCTAGCTGGGGAGAGTCACATATATCACTGATACTGTATGTACAGGCTGCTAGCTGGGGAGAGTCACATATATCACTGATACAGTATGTACAGGCTGCTAGCTGGGGAGAGTCACATATATCACTGATACTGTATATACAGGCTGCTAGCTGGGGAGAGTCACATATATCACTGATACTGTATGTGCAGGCTGCTAGCTGGGGAGAGTCACATATATCACTGATACTGTATGTGCAGGCTGCTAGCTGGGGAGAGTCACATATATCACTGATACTGTATGTGCAGGCTGCTAGCTGGGGAGAGTCACATATATCACTGATACTGTATGTGCAGGCTGCTAGCTGGGGAGAGTCACATATATCACTGATACTGTATGTGTTGCTGATTGTTCGGGAGATTTCGTCTCTGGTCACTAATCTCATTGTAAACTTGTTACTCGGGGGAGATATCTGGATCTGCGTCACCATCGGACATTTCTCTCTATCTCTCACCTAGACGCGCTTCTTAGTAATTTTGGGAGTTTCGTTGATGGTAATTGAGTTGGAAAAAGAAAAACCCTCAGACTCATTTCTTAGTACAATTTTCCCCTGACGGTTTTGCCCAGGCGCTGAGGACGTGAGATCTGTAACATTCGTGCTTTTATCTTTGTTACATTGTACAACCAGTCTGTTATTTTTTGTCTGTTCTGTATTCTTATCTTTATATGTTAGTATTGACACATCTGTATTTATCTCCTTTTGCCGGCGTGCGCTGTCTGTCCCACATGTATTATATTTATATATGTCCCGTATTTATGTTCTGCAGTTATCCTGAGCACCTGTGATTGGTCCTTACAATAACTACTCTGCTCCCAGCAGTGTCACACTAGCTTCATTATATTATATATTAGGTTGTGTGGGATGATATTTAGTGGTAGCGCAGACTATTGCATCAGATCACAGCCACCGTATCTGATATCTGCCGCTGACCCTGATCGTACATATGGGAATCCTAAAGTGACAATGGCAACTTTTACTGCACAGTCCATTTGTCAGATCTCGCCCCTAGCCTGATATTTGGGCACGTGAATACAAATTCTGGGTAAGTGCATGTGCACTGGGGGGGGGGGGGCGCACGTCACGTGCACTGGGGGGGGGGGGGCGCACGTCACGTGCACTGGGGGGGGGGGGGGCGCACGTCACGTGCACTGGGGGGGGGGGGCACGTCACGTGCGCTGGGGGGGGGGGGGCGCACGTCACGTGCGCTGGGGGGGGGCGCACGTCACGTGCGCTGGGGGGGCGCACGTCACGTGCGCTGGGGGGGCGCACGTCACGTGCGCTGGGGGGGGGCGCACGTCACGTGCGCTGGGGGGGCGCACGTCACGTGCGCTTTAGGGGGGGGCGCACGTCACGTGCGCTTTAGGGGGGGGCGCACGTCACGTGCGCTTAGGGGGGGGCGCACGTCACGTGCGCTGGGGGGGGGGGCGCACGTCACGTGCGCTGGGGGGGGGCGCACGTCACGTGCGCTGGGGGGGGGGCGCACGTCACGTGCGCTGGGGGGGGGGCGCACGTCACGTGCGCTGGGGGGGCGCACGTCACGTGCGCTGGGGGGGGCGCACGTCACGTGCGCTGGGGGGGGGCGCGCACGTCACGTGCGCTGGGGGGGCGCACGTCACGTGCGCTGGGGGGGGCGCGCACGTCACGTGCGCTGGGGGGGGCGCGCACGTCACGTGCGCTGGGGGGGCGCGCACGTCACGTGCGCTGGGGGGGGCGCGCACGTCACGTGCGCTGGGGGGGGCGCGCACGTCACGTGCGCTGGGGGGGGCGCGCACGTTATGAGCGCTGGTGCCAGCTAAGCGGCCAGTTTCCTGCTGTAAAGAGACGTCTGTATCTGTGCGCAGATAACTCCGGGGAGATCATTGCAGTAATTGCTCTGTGACAATCTGAGCGTCTGTGATCTGTAACGTTCCCGACACTGAGTTTTGCTAAGAAGACATTTCCTGTAGATGTTGATGGCGTACGACATCCCTGACACCGTGCTGGAAAAGGACAGTTAGCGGAAACATCATTTTTATTACCGTGCATGTTTTCCTGCGTTTCTCACAGAAGGACGACGGGCGGTGCCCCTGTACGGTCTGTTTCCTTCATGCTTCCCTATATGCCACAGGAGATGCCCAGGATAATTGGCGGTAATGAGAGAACCTGAGGCAGCAGCTTCCCGGGGGTGCTGAGGAGGGAAGGGGGGCAGCTATATTCAGGGAACTCATTTAAAAAAAAAAATAATAATAATTCTGGTAGAAGAAGTTGTCACAATCAAATTTACTTTTCTGGCGCTGTAGTAATGATACAGATGACGCAGTAACGTAGCGTTTCCCAGGCGCTGTAGTGATGATACAGATGACGCAGTAATGTAGCGTTTCCCAGGCGCTGTAGTAATGATACAGATGACGCAGTAATGTAGCGTTTCCCAGGCGCTGTAGTGATGATAGATGACACAGTAATGTAGCGTTTCCCAGGCGCTGTAGTAATGATACAGATGACGCAGTAACGTAGCGTTTCCCAGGCGCTGTAGTGATGATACAGATGACGCAGTAATGTACCCAGGCGCTGTAGTAATGATACAGATGACGCAGTAACGTAGCGTTTCCCAGGCGCTGTAGTAATGATACAGATGACGCAGTAATGTAGCGTTTCCCAGGCGCTGTAGTAATGATACAGATGACGCAGTAATGTAGCGTTTCCCAGGCGCTGTAGTAATGATACAGATGACGCAGTAATGTAGCGTTTCCCAGGCGCTGTAGTGATGATACAGATGACGCAGTAATGTAGCGTTTCCCAGGCGCTGTAGTGATGATACAGATGAAGCAGTAATGTAGCGTTTCCCAGGCGCTGTAGTAATGATACAGATGACGCAGTAACGTAGCGTTTCCCAGGCGCTGTAGTAATGATACAGATGACGCAGTAATGTAGCGTTTCCCAGGCGCTGTAGTGATGATACAGATGACGCAGTAACGTAGCGTTTCCCAGGCGCTGTAGTAATGATACAGATGACGCAGTAATGTAGCGCTTCCCAGGCTCTGTAGTAATGATACAGATGACGCAGTAACGTAGCGTTTCCCAGGCGCTGTAGTAATGATACAGATGACGCAGTAATGTAGCGTTTCCCAGGCGCTGTAGTGATGATACAGATGACGCAGTAACGTAGCGTTTCCCAGGCGCTGTAGTGATGATACAGATGACGCAGTAAAGTAGCGTTTCCCAGGCGCTGTAGTAATGACACAGATGACGCAGTAATGTAGCCCAGGCGCTGTAGTAATGATAAAGATGACGCAGTAACGTAGCGTTTCCCAGGCGCTGTAGTGATGATACAGATGACGCAGTAACGTAGCGTTTCCCAGGCGCTGTAGTAATGACACAGATGACGCAGTAATGTAGCCCAGGCGCTGTAGTAATGATAAAGATGACGCAGTAACGTAGCGTTTCCCAGGCGCTGTAGTGATGATACAGATGACGCAGTAAGGTAGCGTTTCCCAGGCGCTGTAGTAATGATACAGATGACGCAGTAACGTAGCGTTTCCCAGGCGCTGTAGTAATGATACAGATGACGCAGTAATGTAGCGTTTCCCAGGCGCTGTAGTGATGATACAGATGACGCAGTAACGTAGCGTTTCCCAGGCGCTGTAGTGATGATACAGATGACGCAGTAATGTAGCGTTTCCCTGGCGCTGTAGTGATGATACAGATGACGCAGTAACGTAGCGTTTCCCAGGCGCTGTAGTGATGATACAGATGACGCAGTAACGTAGCGTTTTCCAGGCGCTGTAGTGATGATACAGATGACGCAGTAACGTAGCGTTTCCCTGGCGCTGCAGTAATGATACAGATGATGCAGTAACGTAGCGTTTCCCAGGCGCTGTAGTAATGATACAGATGATGCAGTAACGTAGCGTTTCCCAGGTGCTGTAGTGATGATACAGATGATGCAGTAACGTAGCGTTTCCCAGGCGCTGTAGTGATGATACAGATGATGCAGTAATGTAGCGTTTCCCTGGCGCTGTAGTGATGATACAGATGACGCAGTAATGTAGCGTTTCCCAGGTGCTGTAGTGATGATACAGATGACGCAGTAACGTAGCGTTTCCCAGGCGCTGTAGTGATGATACAGATGACGCAGTAATGTAGCGTTTCCCAGGCGCTGTAGTGATGATACAGATGACGCAGTAACGTAGCGTTTCCCAGGCGCTGTAGTGATGATACAGATGACGCAGTAACGTAGCGTTTCCTAGGCGCTGTAGTGATGATACAGATGACGCAGTAATGTAGCGTTTCCCAGGCGCTGTAGTGATGATACAGATGACGCAGTAACGTAGCATTTCCCAGGCGCTGTAGTGATGATACAGATGACGCAGTAAAGTAGCGTTTCCCAGGCGCTGTAGTAATGACACAGATGACGCAGTAATGTAGCCCAGGCGCTGTAGTAATGATAAAGATGACGCAGTAACGTAGCGTTTCCCAGGCGCTGTAGTGATGATACAGATGACGCAGTAACGTAGCGTTTCCCAGGCGCTGTAGTAATGACACAGATGACGCAGTAATGTAGCCCAGGCGCTGTAGTAATGATAAAGATGACGCAGTAACGTAGCGTTTCCCAGGCGCTGTAGTGATGATACAGATGACGCAGTAACGTAGCGTTTCCCAGGCGCTGTAGTGATGATACAGATGACGCAGTAACGTAGCGTTTCCCAGGCGCTGTAGTGATGATACAGATGACGCAGTAATGTAGCGTTTCCCAGGCGCTGTAGTGATGATACAGATGACGCAGTAATGTAGCGTTTCCCAGGCGCTGTAGTGATGATACAGATGACGCAGTAATGTAGCGTTTCCCAGGCGCTGTAGTGATGATACAGATGACGCAGTAATGTAGCGTTTCCCAGGCGCTGTAGTGATGATACAGATGACGCAGTAATGTAGCGTTTCCCAGGCGCTGTAGTGATGATGCAGATGACACAGTAACGTAGCGTTTCCCAGGCGCTGTAGTGATGATACAGATGACGCAGTAATGTAGCCCAGGCGCTGTAGTGATGATACAGATGACGCAGTAACGTAGCGTTTCCCAGGCGCTGTAGTAATGATACAGATGACGCAGTAATGTAGCGTTTCCCAGGCGCTGTAGTAATGATACAGATGACGCAGTAATGTAGCGTTTCCCAGGCGCTGTAGTGATGATACAGATGACGCAGTAACCTAGCGTTTCCCAGGCGCTGTAGTGATGATACAGATGACGCAGTAACGTAGCGTTTCCCAGGCGCTGTAGTGATGATACAGATGACGCAGTAATGTAGCGTTTCCCAGGCGCTGTAGTGATGATACAGATGACGCAGTAATGTAGCGTTTCCCAGGCGCTGTAGTGATGATACAGATGACGCAGTAATGTAGCGTTTCCCAGGCGCTGTAGTGATGATACAGATGACGCAGTAATGTAGCGTTTCCCAGGCGCTGTAGTGATGATGCAGATGACGCAGTAACGTAGCGTTTCCCAGGCGCTGTAGTGATGATACAGATGACGCAGTAATGTAGCGTTTCCCAGGCGCTGTAGTAATGATACAGATGACGCAGTAACGTAGCGTTTCCCAGGCGCTGTAGTGATGATACAGATGACGCAGTAACGTAGCGTTTCCCAGGCGCTGTAGTGATGATACAGATGACGCAGTAATGTAGCCCAGGCGCTGTAGTGATGATACAGATGACGCAGTAACGTAGCGTTTCCCAGGCGCTGTAGTAATGATACAGATGACGCAGTAATGTAGCGTTTCCCAGGCGCTGTAGTGATGATACAGATGACGCAGTAATGTAGCGTTTCCCTGGCGCTGTAGTAATGATACAGATGACGCAGTAACGTAGCGTTTCCCTGGCGCTGTAGTAATGATACAGATGACGCAGTAACGTAGCGTTTCCCAGGCGCTGTAGTGATGATACAGATGACGCAGTAACGTAGCGTTTTCCAGGCGCTGTAGTGATGATACAGATGACGCAGTAACGTAGCGTTTCCCAGGCGCTGTAGTAATGGTACAGATGACGCAGTAACGTAGCGTTTCCCAGGCGCTGTAGTAATGGTACAGATGACGCAGTAACGTAGCGTTTCCCTGGCGCTGTAGTGATGATACAGATGATGCAGTAACGTAGCGTTTCCCAGGCGCTGTAGTAATGATACAGATGACGCAGTAATGTAGCGTTTCCCAGGCGCTGTCTGTGTCTCCTGTGCACATCGCTGTGTAAATAAGATGCAATTGAAAGTTAAATAGTTGCAAGAAATGGCGCTCTGTGCTACTGAGTAACGCCATGACATAGCGCAACTAGAAGGGCTGTTTAACGTGCCAGTAAGTAAGCTGTACGCTGACACGCCTGTAGTTGTTCTGTTCCCTAAGAATCCACGCACAGCAGCCTTAGAGGAGGACCGAGCAGCAGACTCATTTTCCATGTATTTAGTGTTAAATATTTCATCTGTAAGCAGTTTCCTTATTATGGGGCCAACAAATACGCCCTCTTTAAGCTTTGCTTCACTTAACTTTGGAAACTTTTCCTTCAGATAACTGATAGCCCGGCCTTCTTTATCCGGAGCCCGGCCTTCTTTATCCGGAGCCCGGCCTTCTTTATCCGGAGCCCGGCCTTCTTTATCCGGAGCCCGGCCTTCTTTATCCGGAGCCCGGCCTTCTATTGGTCGCTGCCGGTGGTGTGGGGGCCATACAGCTCCTTACGGTGATCAGCCAAAGTGCTGGGACACAGAGATGGCGGCTCTATAACAAAGCAGCCCACTGTGAGAACACCCCCCGGTTACTGATGGTCACGGTACAGTCCGGGGAGCTTCCTACTAACTTCCTCCTCTGGACGCTGGGACAGGAGCCAGCAAGCAACATGGCATCCAGCGCTAAGAGGAGGGTTCTGCCCCAGGACCAGCACATGGAGGAGAATGAGGAAGATGAGGAGGGGGTTTCTGATGACCTAGAGGTATCGGCAGACCACCCCCCCTCTCCCTGCGGGCTCCATGTGTACTCTGAGAGAGCCCTTACCGTACTCTGCAACCTGTACACGCATGCGCAATGTGATGCATACACACGCGCACATCGTGCGTTCTCTGACTCGCGTTGCTTGCTGTATCAGGCTCATAGTCTGCTGTCAGGCATCCCGGCAGATGAAACTATAAATACGTTTTATTACAATAAACACACTGGCATTGTTAAGGTGTCACATATTTCTGTTCAGAGGGTCACCAGAGCGCTACGCATATTAGTCACCATAGCCATGACCTCAAAATCCTCAGCCAGGCGTCAGTGTCCCTAGTACCATTGCTGATGGTAGTCCGCCCAATTACACATCCGTAGGAGTCGGACCTTTTTAATGTCAGTCATCCACTAGTTCTCCTGTAACAAAGTCCACACTTGGAATGGTCGCTGGGGTCCAATCGCTACGACTTCTCCACTGCAAAGACCGTCCAGAGTCGCTCGGCGCAGTTTGATTTTTCCAGCTGACGTATGTGTATGTACAGCAGAGTAACAGCATCCACGGGAGACCTGCAAACGTATGATCTTCTAGGCAGTCTCCACACCAGCAACAGGGTAACCTGACATCGCATAACATAGTCCCAAACCGAAGAGCTACCATAGGTGACATGGGGCAGAATGTCAGACACTTCTATTCCTGGCTAATAAGCTGCTGTGATGGTGCAAGGGCTTCTGTATTACCCCTCCTATGCCAGGTATTATGTCTGACTCTGCATCGCCCTACAGCGCATGTGCATGCCATTACAGAGCCAGGCCACAATTCCCAGCAGCCTCTGCACCTGCTCAGGAGCGCATTACATGGGCAGTGTCAGGAGTGCGTTACATGGGCAGTGTCAGGAGGTCAGGAGCGCGTTACATGGGCAGTGTCGGGAGGTCAGGAGCGCGTTACATGGGCAGTGTCGGGAGGTCAGGAGCGCGTTACATGGGCAGTGTCGGGAGGTCAGGAGCGCGTTACATGGGCAGTGTCGGGAGGTCAGGAGCGCGTTACATGGGCAGTGTCAGGAGCGCGTTACATGGGCAGTGTCAGGAGCGCATTACATGGGCAATGTCTGGAGCGCGTTACATGGGCAGTGTCGGGAGGTCAGGAGCGCGTTACATGGGCAGTGTCGGGAGGTCAGGAGCGCGTTACATGGGCAGTGTCGGGAGGTCAGGAGCGCGTTACATGGGCAGTGTCGGGAGGTCAGGAGCGCGTTACATGGGCAGTGTCGGGAGGTCAGGAGCGCATTACATGGGCAGTGTCAGGAGCGCGTTACATGGGCAGTGTCAGGAGCACGTTACATGGGCAGTGTCAGGAGGACAGGAGTGCGTTACATGGGCAGTGTCGGGAGGTCAGGAGCGCGTTACATGGGCAGTGTCAGGAGCGCTTTACATGGGCAGTGTCAGGAGCACGTTACATGGGCAGTGTCGGGAGCGCGTTACATGGGCAGTGTCAGGAGGACAGGAGTGCGTTACATGGGCAGTGTCGGGAGGTCAGGAGCGTGTTACATGGGCAGTGTCGGGAGGTCAGGCGCGCGTTACCTGGGCAGTGTCGGGAGCGCGTTACATGGGCAGTGTCGGGAGCGCGTTACATGGGCAGTGTCGGGAGCGAAATGGAGCTGCAGTAACCGGAGAGGAAGCGTGATCCGCAGAGTTAGTAGGCGGTCCTTAGTGCAGGAGCTGGACAGATGTGGGCAGACCCTCTTCCCCCTGAGGCTGGCTGTGAGGCGGTCCATCCTCCCTATATGATGGGCAGTGTGTGGCAGCCGGAGGGATGGTCCTTCTGAGGGGGGGAGGGGAGTCATCACTGACAGGAGAACCGGAGAGGTCTGTAATTACACACCCATCACAGCCCAGAACGTCTTCATAACCCCCCGACCGCTCCAATTACTGACTGGTGTCCGGTTGGGTAATGCGCAGTGTAACTCCCAGTACAGGGAATACCTCCACCCACTGCACTGCAGACCCCTGCACTATCAGTATTGGCTGCACACCTCCATAGGACAGTAATAGCGGATGCAACCTTCTAATAAGTGACCCATTCAGCCACAAGAGGAGCCAGGCATCCCAAAGACTTCTAGCCTCCCCAGGGGGAATTCTCACTGTCACACAGCCTGGGCAACAGTCTGCAGAGTATCACTCATTTCCTATACGTGCACCACCTGTAAAGACATCGCTGAACTGTACTGCAGTGAATATATTGGACACTTCTATGGTAAGAATGATAGGGAACGTGGGATAGAAATAGATTTAGGGGGTTATTGTGCTGCTGTGTACAGACATTCTGATGTGTCATTCAGGTTCTCCTAGACCCATATATAGACCTATTGTGTTATAGGGTTAGCAGTACAGTAGGGGTCAGTTCTGTCTGAAGATTTTGAATGGTGTAACTCAGAGGTTCCCAAACGCGCCCCTCAAGGCTCCGCCACAGTTTAGGTATTAGAGAGATCCATGGCTGAGCACAGGTGACTTCATTAGTCCCTCAGTCAGTTTGATGGATGTAACCACCTGTGCTCAGCCATGGATCTCTCTGACACCTGAGATGTTGGGGAGCCTTGAGGAGTGCGTTTGGGAACCTCTGGTATAACTAGTAATGTTATAATGTACCTGGCGGGGTATCACACTTCCATACAATATCAGGAATAACACCTGTCATAGCCATATCTGTTACGTGGCCTTTCTGCGCTCCCGGAGTCCCTGAACAGCTAGTGATGGCCATTCATGGTCCTACAGGATGCCACGTGGATGACGTGGATTCTGCTAGTGCTCAGTCTCACTATAGATCTCAGCGGATGTGAGGGTACTCCCAGCACGCGCATTGTATATAACGGGAGACTAATATAGCAATGACTGTTTCGCTTTTCTGGGATTGGAATCATGAAGTTACAGATCGTGCGGATCATTAAGGGTTTCCAGCCATTGTATCTCCCCGCCCATGGTATCCCCCATTCTATATAATCACCTAGCAGCGCTCCTCACAGTGACCGTCAGAAGAAGATTTACATCATCAAATTGTTGCACTGATTCACTAATATAAATTATAATAATAAATCCTACATTAATAATTCTTCTAATGTCTTCTACAGGTGTGGATGATGTTTTTGTGTTTATAAACACCTATCGCCAAGCCAATCAGTTCAGAGACCCTCGGCAGCGTATGGTCCACACGGTGCAGACGGCAGGAAAAGCCACGTTTTTCACCTCGCTCACCACAGCCTCGGCCTATGCAGCAAATATCTTCTCTCAGGTTTGTGCCTCCTTTTATTCGTGGCCTGATGATTCATAAACCAGTGGCTTACACACAGCGGAGGCCGCCATTTTGTGTGTTGAATCCATGTTTCTGAGAAAGCAACGTACCAATTCTCTAGGAAGCTGTGACAGCGCTGAGGCACGAGGACAATAAATGCTGCTTCACCTGACTTAGGGGTCTATTTACTAAGCAGTTAGAAGACAGAGAAAGTGATAAAGATAAGGTACCAGCCAATCGGCTCCCAACTGTCATCTTTCAAACACAGCCTGTGAGATGACAGTTGGTAGCTGATTGGCTGGAACCTTATCACTTTCTTATCACTTTTCACTCCTAACACTGCTTAGTAAATAGACCCCTTGATGATGTCACTAGTAAATTGATTGAATATTGGTTCAGCTCAGACAATGGCGGCCTCCTCCTCAGACGGGGATAATGTGAGGTGGTGATTGTACCTGACACTGAGGCTCATCCTCTGTCTTTCTGCAGATTCCGGCTGTCCATGACTTTGGTCTCTTCATGTCCCTCATTGTTTCCTGTTGCTGGGTGGCCGTCCTGTTCATAATGCCAGCCGCCCTGGGGATATGGGGAGCCTACATCTCTCCCCTGGAGTCATCCTGCTACTCACAGTGAGTGGCGACGTCTCGTCTGAGCGTCAGTAAATACTGTGTGTAGGACGTTATTCTGTATGTAGTGAGTGGGAGGAGCCTATGAATTGCGTGCACACAGACGGGTCAGCTGAGCGTCAGTAAATGCTGTGTAGGACATTATTCTGTATGTAGCGAGTGGGAGGAGCCTATGCATTGCGTGTACACAGATGGGTCAGCTGAGCGTCAGTAAATACTGTGTGTAGGACGTTATTCTGTATGTAGTGAGTGGGAGGAGCCTATGCATTGCGTGCACACAGACGGGTCAGCTGAGCGTCAGTAAATACTGTGTGTAGGACGTTATTCTGTATGTAGTGAGTGGGAGGAGCCTATGCATTGCGTGCACACAGACGGGTCAGCTGAGCGTCAGTAAATACTGTGTGTAGGACGTTATTCCGTATGTAGTGAGTGGGAGGAGCCTATGCATTGCGTGCACACAGACGGGTCAGCTGAGCGTCAGTAAATACTGTGTGTAGGACGTTATTCTGTATGTAGCGAGTGGGAGGAGCCTATGCATTGCGTGCACACAGACGGGTCAGCTGAGCGTCAGTAAATACTGTGTAGGACATTATTCTGTATGTAGCGAGTGGGAGGAGCCTATGCATTGCGTGTACACAGACGGGTCAGCTGAGCGTCAGTAAATGCTGTGTGTAGGACATTATTCTGTATGTAGCGAGTGGGAGAGGCCTATGCATTGCGTGTACACAGATGGGTCAGCTGAGCGTCAGTAAATACTGTGTGTAGGACATTATTCTGTATATAATGAGTGGGAGGAGCCTATGCATTGCGTGTACACAGATGGGTCAGCTGAGCGTCAGTAAACACTGTGTGTAGGACATTATTCTGTATGTAATGAGTGGGAGGAGCCTATGCATTGCGTGTACACAGATGGGTCAGCTGAGCGTCAGTAAATGCTGTTTAGGACGTTATTCTGTATGTAATGAGTGGGAGGAGCCTATGCATTACGTGCACACAGACGGGTCAGCTGAGCGTCAGTAAATGCTGTGTGTAGGACGTTATTCTGTATGTAGCGAGTGGGAGGAGCCTATGCATAGCGTGTACACAGATGGGTCAGCTGAGCGTCAGTAAATACTGTGTGTAGGACATTATTCTGTACGTAGTGAGTGAGAGGAGCCTATGCATAGCGTGTACACAGATGGGTCAGCTGAGCGTCAGTAAATGCTGTGTAGGACATTATTCTGTATGTAGCGTGTGGGAGGAGCCTATGCATTGCGTGTACACAGATGGGTCAGCTGAGCGTCAGTAAATGCTGTTTAGGACATTATTCTGTATGTAGCGAGTGGGAGGAGCCTATGCATTGCGTGCACACAGGTGGGTCAGCTGAGCGTCAGTAAATACTGTGTGTAGGACATTATTCTGTATGTAGCGAGTGGGAGGAGCCTATGCATTGCGTGCACACAGATGGGTCAGCTGAGCGTCAGTAAATACTGTGTAGGACATTATTCTGTATGTAGCGAGTGGGAGGAGCCTATGCATTGCGTGTATACAGATGGGTCAGCTGAGCGTCAGTAAATGCTGTGTAGGACATTATTCTGTATGTAGCGAGTGGGAGGAGCCTATGCATTGCGTGTATACAGATGGGTCAGCTGAGCGTCAGTAAATGCTGTGTAGGACATTATTCTGTACGTAGTGAGTGGGAGGAGCCTATGCATTGCGTGTACACAGATGGGTCAGCTGAGCGTCAGTAAATGCTGTGTGTAGGACATTATTCTGTATGTAGCGAGTGGGAGAGGCCTATGCATTGCGTGTACACAGATGGGTCAGCTGAGCGTCAGTAAATACTGTGTGTAGGACATTATTCTGTATATAATGAGTGGGAGGAGCCTATGCATTGCGTGTACACAGATGGGTCAGCTGAGCGTCAGTAAATACTGTGTAGGACATTATTCTGTATGTAGCGAGTGGGAGGAGCCTATGCATTGCGTGTATACAGATGGGTCAGCTGAGCGTCAGTAAATGCTGTGTAGGACATTATTCTGTATGTAGCGAGTGGGAGGAGCCTATGCATTGCGTGTATACAGATGGGTCAGCTGAGCGTCAGTAAATGCTGTGTAGGACATTATTCTGTACGTAGTGAGTGGGAGGAGCCTATGCATTGCGTGTACACAGATGGGTCAGCTGAGCGTCAGTAAATACTGTGTGTAGGACATTATTCTGTATGTAATGAGTGGGAGGAGCCTATGCATTGCGTGTACACAGATGGGTCAGCTGAGCGTCAGTAAATGCTGTGTAGGACATTATTCTGTATGTAGCGAGTGGGAGGAGCCTATGCATAGCGTGTACACAGATGGGTCAGCTGAGCGTCAGTAAATACTGTGTGTAGGACGTTATTCTGTATGTAGTGAGTGGGAGGAGCCTATGCATTGCGTGTACACAGATGGGTCAGCTGAGCGTCAGTAAATACTGTGTGTAGGACATTATTCTGTACGTAGTGAGTGGGAGGAGCCTATGCATTGCGTGTACACAGATGGGTCAGCTGAGCGTCAGTAAATGCTGTTTAGGACATTATTCTGTATGTAGTGAGTGGGAGGAGCCTATGCATTGCGTGTACACAGACGGGTCAGCTGAGCGTCAGTAAATGCTGTGTGTAGGACATTATTCTGTATGTAGCGAGTGGGAGAGGCCTATGCATTGCGTGTACACAGATGGGTCAGCTGAGCGTCAGTAAATACTGTGTGTAGGACATTATTCTGTATATAATGAGTGGGAGGAGCCTATGCATTGCGTGTACACAGATGGGTCAGCTGAGCGTCAGTAAATACTGTGTGTAGGACATTATTCTGTATGTAATGAGTGGGAGGAGCCTATGCATTGCGTGTACACAGATGGGTCAGCTGAGCGTCAGTAAATGCTGTTTAGGACGTTATTCTGTATGTAATGAGTGGGAGGAGCCTATGCATTACGTGCACACAGACGGGTCAGCTGAGCGTCAGTAAATGCTGTGTGTAGGACGTTATTCTGTATGTAGCGAGTGGGAGGAGCCTATGCATAGCGTGTACACAGATGGGTCAGCTGAGCGTCAGTAAATACTGTGTGTAGGACATTATTCTGTACGTAGTGAGTGAGAGGAGCCTATGCATAGCGTGTACACAGATGGGTCAGCTGAGCGTTAGTAAATGCTGTGTAGGACATTATTCTGTATGTAGCGTGTGGGAGGAGCCTATGCATTGCGTGTACACAGATGGGTCAGCTGAGCGTCAGTAAATGCTGTTTAGGACATTATTCTGTATGTAGCGAGTGGGAGGAGCCTATGCATTGCGTGCACACAGGTGGGTCAGCTGAGCGTCAGTAAATACTGTGTGTAGGACATTATTCTGTATGTAGCGAGTGGGAGGAGCCTATGCATTGCGTGCACACAGATGGGTCAGCTGAGCGTCAGTAAATACTGTGTAGGACATTATTCTGTATGTAGCGAGTGGGAGGAGCCTATGCATTGCGTGTATACAGATGGGTCAGCTGAGCGTCAGTAAATGCTGTGTAGGACATTATTCTGTACGTAGTGAGTGGGAGGAGCCTATGCATTGCGTGTACACAGATGGGTCAGCTGAGCGTCAGTAAATACTGTGTGTAGGACATTATTCTGTATGTAATGAGTGGGAGGAGCCTATGCATTGCGTGTACACAGATGGGTCAGCTGAGCGTCAGTAAATGCTGTTTAGGACATTATTCTGTACGTAGTGAGTGGGAGGAGCCTATGCATTGCGTGTACACAGATGGGTCAGCTGAGCGTCAGTAAATGCTGTTTAGGACATTATTCTGTATGTAGCGAGTGGGAGGAGCCTATGCATTGCGTGCACACAGACGGGTCAGCTGAGCGTCAGTAAATGCTGTGTAGGACATTATTCTGTATGTAGCGAGTGGGAGGAGCCTATGCATAGCGTGTACACAGATGGGTCAGCTGAGCGTCAGTAAATACTGTGTGTAGGACATTATTCTGTATGTAGTGAGTGGGAGGAGCCTATGCATTGCGTGCACACAGACGGGTCAGCTGAGCGTCAGTGGGTGGAGCCTATGCATTGCGTGTACACAGATGGGTCAGCTGAGCGTCAGTAAATACTGTGTGTAGGACATTATTCTGTATGTAGCGAGTGGGAGGAGCCTATGCATTGCGTGCACACAGACGGGTCAGCTGAGCGTCAGTAAATGCTGTGTAGGACATTATTCTGTATGTAGTGAGTGGGAGAGGCCTATGCATTGCGTGTACACAGATGGGTCAGCTGAGCGTCAGTAAATACTGTGTGTAGGACGTTATTCTGTATGTAGTGAGTGGGAGGAGCCTATGCATTGCGTGCACACAGACGGGTCAGCTGAGCGTCAGTAAATGCTGTGTAGGACATTATTCTGTATGTAGTGAGTGGGAGGAGCCTATGCATTGCGTGTACACAGATGGGTCAGCTGAGCGTCAGTAAATACTGTGTAGGACATTATTCTCTATGTAGTGAGTGGGAGGAGCCTATGCATTGCGTGTACACAGACGGGTCAGCTGAGCGTCAGTAAATACTGTGTGTAGGACATTATTCTGTACGTAGTGAGTGGGAGGAGCCTATGCATTGCGTGTACACAGATGGGTCAGCTGAGCGTCAGTAAATACTGTGTGTAGGACATTATTCTGTACGTAGTGAGTGGGAGGAGCCTATGCATTGCGTGTACACAGATGGGTCAGCTGAGCGTCAGTAAATGCTGTGTAGGACATTATTCTGTATGTAGTGAGTGGGAGGAGCCTATGCATTGCGTGTACACAGATGGGTCAGCTGAGCGTTAGTAAATGCTGTTTAGGACATTATTCTGTACGTAGTGAGTGGGAGGAGCCTATGCATTGCGTGCACACAGACGGGTCAGCTGAGCGTCAGTAAATGCTGTGTAGGACATTATTCTGTATGTAGTGAGTGGGAGGAGCCTATGCATTGCGTGCACACAGATGGGTCAGCTGAGCGTCAGTAAATGCTCTGTGTAGGACATTATTCTGTATGTAGCGAGTGGGAGGAGCCTATGCATTGCGTGCACACAGACGGGTCAGCTGAGCGTCAGTAAATACTGTGTGTAGGACATTATTCTGTATGTAATGAGTGGGAGGAGCCTATGCATTACGTGCACACAGATGGGTCAGCTGAGCGTCAGTAAATGCTGTTTAGGACATTATTCTGTATGTAGCGAGTGGGAGGAGTCTATGCATTGCGTGCACACAGATGGGTCAGCTGAGCGTCAGTAAATACTGTGTGTAGGACATTATTCTGTATGTAGTGAGTGGGAGGAGCTTATGCATTGCGTGTACACAGACGGGTCAGCTGAGCGTCAGTAAATACTGTGTGTAGGACATTATTCTCTATGTAGTGAGTGGGAGGAGCCTATGCATTGCATGCACACAGACGGGTCAGCTGAAAGTCAGTAAATACTGTGTGTAGGACATTATTCTGTACGTAGTGAGTGGGAGGAGCCTATGCATTGCGTGCACACAGATGGGTCAGCTGAGTGTCAGTAAATGCTGTGTGTAGGATGTTATTCTGTATGTAGCGAGTTTGTTAATCCACAGCCTAAAGACTGACATGGATGCGGCCTTTCAGGATGCAAGCTGACGCCCTGTTTCTGAGCGACCGATTGCATCCTACAACTGCCCCTGAATGAGGCCCTCTGTGTGGATGTGAGCCCAGCCTGTAATGGTGCCCTGGGATGGTCAATGTGGGAGGAGAGGTGATTACAGGGGAGAGAGGTGACAGTTGGAAGAGAGGTGACAGTTGGAGGACTGATAAACTGACAAAAAAAATGTGCAGGGCGGAGGCATGCTGAGGATTGGTGGCTGTGGTAGTGCAATTGTGAGCAGCTCTGGCAAGAGATACAGCGGGTGTGATGGCTTCCCAGACAGCAGCCTTGTAAAGGAGATTGGGGGCTGTCAGTACAGGGGTGGATCCGGAGTGTTGGCTGTGCAGTGACATGGAGCCAAGAGAGAGGCCCAGCTGTCAGGGGTATAAGTGTCCTGCCGAGCCTCTCCCAGGAGGCAGGATGGCCCAGGCGGAGCATCAGGGTAAGCAGCGCTAACAGGCGTCTGACAGTGCCCTAATCCCATTACAGCATCGCCCCCAGTAGTAGTCCCCCCTATACAGTGCCCCAGTAGTAGTCCCCTCTATACAGTGCCCCCAGTAGCAGTCATCCCGCCCGTAACGTGCCCCCAGTAGCGGCCATCCCCCCCATAACATGCCCCCACTAGTGGGGCCCCCAGTAGCGCCCCCCCGTACACAGTGCCCCCAGTAGTTGCCACCCCCTATTCAGTGCTCTCTAGTAGCCACACACACCCCCCCCCCCCCCCGTGCTGTGGAAGAAAAAAAAACACAGAAAAAATAAAGCAACTTACCTTATCGTCATGACGTCTCTCCCATCACTCACTGCGGGGGGAGCCGGAAGACGGAGCTCAAGAGTGAGCTCCAGCCGGCTCCCTCCGTAGACGCAGCAGCCATTGAGAGTCGGTCTGACTCCCATTGGCTGGCTGCTTTGTTACTGTGTAGGGCAAACCGCTCTCACTGCGGTCTGCGCTGCACTAGTGGGGCCCGGGGGACTAGCGGGGCTAGTTCAAGCCCCTGGGGTAGTCCACCCATTGGCTGCTGGTGGCACTGCTGGACAGCGCCCCCCCTTTGACCGGCGCCCCTGGCGAGTGCCATCCTGGCCAATGGGTAGATACGCCCCTGATACAATGATAAAGTTATCCTCACAGTAATAAGTGACTGTAGGCCGCAGAGACCAAATGAACATTGAGTTTCTATAGGACACAGTCATCAGTGACTATTACAGCTATCTTCCCAGCCTTTATACAGTGTAACAGTCCTTCAGCAAATTACAGTGTTACATTGTATAAAGGCTGGGAAGATAGCTGTAACACTGTCATTTGCTGAAGGACTTTGTCTGTAGATACAGATTTCCTGGCCTTGCAGGCTTTCAATTAACTTAGACTGGCCAGTGCCTTTGTGACTGATGGTTGTGATCAGAGGCAGCGTCTAGGGATGCAGCACTAGGATTGCTGTTGTGCCTGTATTGTGTCCAGCTCTCCTGGCCTCCCCTATCTCTTCCCTGGCCCTTCCCCATGAGGCCATGGCCCTCTCTCAGGTGCACTATATTATGTCCCTATTTATCCCCAGCATCTCCTGGCCTCCGTATCTTATCCCTGACCCTTCCCCATGAGGCCATGGCCCTCTCTCAGGTGCACTATATTATGTCCCTATTTATCCCCAGCATCTCCTGGCCTCCCCGATCTCTTCCCTGGCCCTTCCCCATGAGGCCATGGCCCTCTCTCAGGTGCACTATATTATGTCCCTATTTATCCCCAGCATCTCCTGGCCTCCCCTATATCTTCCCTGACCCTTCCCCATGAGGCCATGGCCCTCTCTCAGGTGCACTATATTATGTCCCTATTTATCCCCGGCATCTCCAGGCCACCCCTATCTCTTCCCTGGCCCTTCCCCATGAGGCCATGGCCCTCTCTCAGGTGCACTATATTATGTCCCTATTTATCCCCAGCATCTCCTGGCCTCCCCTATCTCTTCCCTGGCCCTTCCCCATGAGGCCATGGCCCTCAGGTGCACTATATTATGTCCCTATTTATCCCCAGCATCTCCTGGCCTCCGTATCTTATCCCTGACCCTTCCCCATGAGGCCATGGCCCTCTCTCAGGTGCACTATATTATGTCCCTATTTATCCCCAGCATCCCCTGGCCTCTCCTATCTCTTCCCTGGCCCTTCCCCATGAGGCCATGGCCCTCTCTCAGGTGCACTATACTGTGTCCCTATTTATCCCCAGGATCTCCTGGCCTCCCCTATCTCTTCCCTGGCCCTTCCCCATGAGACCATGGCACTCTCTCAGGTGCACTATATTATGTCCCTATTTATCACTAGCATCTCCTGGCCTTTCCTATCTCTTCCCTGGCCCTTCCCCATGAGACCATGGCACTCTCTCAGGTGCACTATATTATGTCCCTATTTATCCCCAGCATCTCCTGGCCTCCCCTATCTCTTCCCTGGCCCTTCCCCATGAGGCCATGGCTCTCTCTCAGGTGCACTATATTATGTCCCTATTTATCCCCAGCATCTCCTGGCCTCCCCTATCTCTTCCCTGGCCCTTCCCCATGAGGCCATGGCCCTCTCTCAGGTGCACTATATTATGTCCCTATTTATCCCCGGCATCTCCTGGCCTTTCCTATCTCTTCCCTGGCCCTTCCCCATGAGGCCATGGCCCTCTCTCAGGTTCACTATATTATGTCCCTATTTATCCCCAGCATCTCCCGGCCTCCCCTATCTCTTCCCTGGCCCTTCCCCATGAGGCCATGGCCCTCTCTCAGGTGCACTATACTATGTCCCTATTTATCCCCAGGATCTCCTGGCCTCCCCTATCAATTCCCTGAACCTTCCCCATGAGGCCATGGCCCTCTCTCAGGTGCACTATATTATGTCCCTATTTATCCCCGGCATCTCCTGGCCTCCGTATCTCTTCCCTGTCCCTTCCCCATGAGGCCATGGCCCTCTCTCAGGTGCACTATATTATGTCCCTATTTATCCCCAGCATCTCCTGGCCTCCCCTATCTCTTCCCTGGCCCTTCCCCATGAGGCCATGGCCCTCTCTCAGGTGCACTACATTATGTCCTTATTTATCCCCAGCATTTTCTGGCCTCCCCTATCTCTTCCCTGGCCCTTCCCCATGAGACCATGGCACTCTCTCAGGTGCACTATGCTATGTCCCTATTTATCCCCAGCATCTCCTGGCCTCCGTATCTTATCCCTGACCCTTCCCCATGAGGCCATGGCCCTCTCTCAGGTGCACTATATTATGTCCCTATTTATCCCCAGCATCTCCTGACCTCCCCTATCTCTTCCCTGACCCTTCCCCATGAGGCCATGGCCCTCTCTCAGGTGCACTATATTATGTCCCTATTTATCCCCAGCATCTCCTGGCCTCCGTATCTCTTCCCTGGCCCTTCCCCATGAGGCCATGGCCCTCTCTCAGGTGCACTATATTATGTCCCTATTTATCCCCGGCATCTCCTGGCCTCCGTATCTCTTCCCTGGCCCTTCCCCATGAGGCCATGGCCCTTTATCAGGTGCACTATAGTATGTCCCTATTTGCAAAATAAGGGAGGGGGGTGACAATGCTTTCTCTGGCACAGGGCACCAAAAAGTCTAGTTACGGATCTGCCCAGACCAAACTAGCCAATGCCACATAGTAAGTAACATTATGGATAGCCCAAAACTTACTACAGTATATTACAGTTGAAACTGAATTTGCAATTTTGGATGGAATTATTCATTAAGAAGGGACTATCGGAGAGATCTGTGTCACTGGTATATCAGAAAATATAAATGCAGGTAAGAGTCCCACTACAAGCTAGCGTATGTATGATAGATAGACCCGTCCTTATTTATCATACAAGTAAAGGTACCCGGCATACGTCTGGTCAGCTCATTCTGCACCCTCTCCCGTCCCAGTCACACCCCCTCTCTGCCCCGTCCCCCTGTATTGCTTACCCCATTCCCAGGGATAGATAATTGAGAGATTTAATTATAGATTAAAAATGGATGGATATGAGGTGGAATGATGGATGGATGGATATGAGGTTGGATGGATATGAGGATGGATGGATGGATATGAGATGAATGATGGATGGATGGATATGAGGTGGAATGATGGATGGATATGAGGTTGGATGGATATGAGGATGGATGGATGGATATGAGGTGGAATGATGGATGGATGGATGGATATGAGGTTGGATGGATGGATATGAGGTGGAATAAATGGATGGATATGAGGTTGGATGGATGGACATGAGGTTGGATGGTTATGAGGTGGAATAAAGGCTGGATGGATATGAGGATGGATGGAATAACGGATGGATTTATAGGATGTTGGATGGATGGATAGGATGTTCAATGGATGGATGGATATGAGGTTTTATGGATGGATATAAGGTGGATCGATGATGGATGGTAGGTACACTGGTAACACTAAGTCTGTCCCTGCTGTGGGTGGGAGTGTGGGTTTCTGGGATATCTCTCACCCTGCACACACCCCTGAGGATAGTACCTACGTGTTTGTGCTTCTCATTGCCTTTCTCTGTGTTTAGTTGCAGTGAGAAGTGTCTGAAGAGAAACCGTGTGGACATCCATGAACAGCTGCTGGTGGGCCATAACCCCTGCTGCAGGCCAGTCCCCGGCACTATTCCCTACCTAGATGATGACATCCCTCTGTTAACAGTTGAGGAAGACTCAGGTTGGCTGATTGTAGATTAATCTTTAAAGGATATTTTTAATGATCACTATATCTGAAGTTGCTCACACAGATCTATCAGCAGAAGGTGGATGAGGCCTTAGAGCATCTCCCGTCTTTCATGGACATTTCATCTCAGGGTTTTACAAATATCTGATTGTGTTGTATAGAAACTCTCTAACCGGGTGTATTTAGCGTCACCCAGTTCGTACCATAGTTTATCCTGCTGCTCCTGTACCCTAATGCTCTCTGCATTCAGGCATTACTAGGAATTGCAGCTTTTCCCACACAAGGCAACAGCTTCATCCACATGGCAACACACATCATCAATAATAAAACTAGGCTCTGGCCGTATACCGAAACATTACAGGTGACCGCTTTTCTGTAACTTTTCTTGTATCATGTGGAAACTGTAACCCTTCCTCTCTCTCTAGTGGTCTTGGAATTTGGGGATGTGCCTCTGGTTTCTGTGCTCCCGGATCATTTGGAACACCAGACAGACACAGACAGAAGAGATGAAGTGATAAGGTGGCTACATACCGTCTTGCACCATTGCGTCCTATGGACCAGCTACAAGGGACGGCACATCACTGTTGGTAAAAAATATTGTCACTTGTTGAGTAATACCCGTCATTCATAGGTGCCTGTGTGATGGGGGAGGATGTGTAGCAGTGTACATGGGATCAGCATAGGTGCCTGTGTGATGGGGGAGGTCGTGCAGCAGTGTACACGGGATCAGCATAGGCGCCTGTGTGATGGGGGAAGTCGTGCAGCAGTGTACATGGGATCAGCATAGGTGCCTGTGTGATGGGGGGAGGTCGTGCAGCAGTGTACACGGGATCAGCATAGGCACCTGTGTGATGGGGGAAGTCGTGCAGCAGTATACATGGGATCAGCATAGGTGCCTGTGTGATGGGGGAAGTCGTGCAGCAGTGTACACGGGATCAGCATAGGCACCTGTGTGATGGGGGAAGTCGTGCAGCAGTATACATGGGATCAGCATAGGTGCCTGTGTGATGGGGGAAGTCGTGCAGCAGTGTACACGGGATCAGCATAGGTGCCTGTGTGATGGGGGGAGGTCGTGCAGCAGTGTTCACGGGATCAGCATAGGTGCCTGTGTGATGGGGGGAGGATGTGTAGCAGTGTACATGGGATCGGCATAGGTGCCTGTGTGATGGGGGAAGTCGTGCAGCAGTGTACACGGGATCAGCATAGGTGCCTGTGTGATGGGGGGAGGTCGTGCAGCAGTGTTCACGGGATCAGCATAGGTGCCTGTGTGATGGGGGGAGGATGTGTAGCAGTGTACATGGGATCAGCATAGGTGCCTGTGTGATGGGGGAGGTCGTGCAGCAGTGTACATGGGATCAGCATAGGTGCCTGTGTGATGGGGGAGGATGTGTAGCAGTGTACATGGGATCAGCATAGGTGCCTGTGTGATAGGGGGGAGGATGTGCTGCAGTGTACATGGGATCAGCATAGGTGCCTGTGTGATGGGGGAGGATGTGTAGCAGTGTACATGGGATCAGCATAGGTGCCTGTGTGATGGGGGGGAGGCTGTGTAGCAGTGTACATGGGATCAGCATAGGTGCCTGTGTGATGGGGGGGAGGCTGTGTAGCAGTGTACATGGGACCAGCATAGGTGCCTGTGTGATGGGGGAGGATGTGCAGCAGTGTACATGGGATCAGCATAGGTTCCTGTGTGATGGGGGAGGTCGTGCAGCAGTGTACACGGGATCGGCATAGGTGCCTGTGTGATGGGGGAGGATGTGTAGCAGTGTACACGGGATCGGCATAGGTGCCTGTGTGATGGGGGAGGATGTGTAGCAGTGTACACGGGATCAGCATAGGTGCCTGTGTGATAGGGGGGAGGATGTGTAGCAGTGTACATGGGATCAGCATAGGTGCCTGTGTGATGGGGGAGGATGTGTAGCAGTGTACATGGGATCAGCATAGGTGCCTGTGTGATGGGGGAGGATGTGCAGCAGTGTACATGGGATCGGCATAGGTGCCTGTGTGATGGGGGGGAGGCTGTGTAGCAGTGTACATGGGGTCAGCATAGGTGCCTGTGTGATAGGGGGGAGGATGTGTAGCAGTGTACATGGGATCGGCATAGGTGCCTGTGTGATAGGGGGGAGGCTGTGTAGCAGTGTACATGGGATCGGCATAGGTGCCTGTGTGATAGGGGGGAGGCTGTGTAGCAGTGTACATGGGGCCAGCATAGGTGCCTGTGTGATGGGGGAGGATGTGCAGCAGTGTACATGGGATCAGCATAGGTTCCTGTGTGATGGGGGAGGTCGTACAGCAGTGTACACGGGATCGGCATAGGTGCCTGTGTGATGGGGGAGGATGTGTAGCAGTGTACACGGGATCGGCATAGGTGCCTGTGTGATGGGGGAGGATGTGTAGCAGTGTACACGGGATCAGCATAGGTGCATGTGTGATAGGGGGGAGGATGTGTAGCAGTGTACATGGGATCAGCATAGGTGCCTGTGTGATGGGGGAGGATGTGTAGCAGTGTACACGGGATCAGCATAGGTGCATGTGTGATAGGGGGGAGGATGTGTAGCAGTGTACATGGGATCAGCATAGGTGCCTGTGTGATGGGGGAGGATGTGCAGCAGTGTACATGGGATCGGCATAGGTGCCTGTGTGATGGGGGGGAGGCTGTGTAGCAGTGTACATGGGGTCAGCATAGGTGCCTGTGTGATAGGGGGGAGGATGTGTAGCAGTGTACATGGGATCAGCATAGGTGCCTGTGTGATAGGGGGGAGGCTGTGTAGCAGTGTACATGGGGTCAGCATAGGTGCCTGTGTGATAGGGGGGAGGCTGTGTAGCAGTGTACATGGGATCAGCATAGGTGCCTGTGTGATGGGGGAGGATGTGTAGCAGTGTACATGGGATCGGCATAGGTGCCTGTGTGATGGGGAGGATGTGTAGCAGTGTACACGGGATCAGCATAGGTGCCTGTGTGATGGGGGAGGCTGTGTAGCAGTGTACATCGGATCAGCATAGGTGCCTGTGTGATGGGGGAGGATGTGTAGCAGTGTACACGGGATCGGCATAGGTGCCTGTGTGATGGGGGAGGATGTGTAGCAGTGTACACGGGATCGGCATAGGTGCCTGTGTGATGGGGGAGGATGTGTAGCAGTGTACACGGGATCAGCATAGGTGCATGTGTGATAGGGGGGAGGATGTGTAGCAGTGTACATGGGATCAGCATAGGTGCCTGTGTGATGGGGGAGGATGTGTAGCAGTGTACATGGGATCGGCATAGGTGCCTGTGTGATGGGGGAGGATGTGCAGCAGTGTACATGGGATCGGCATAGGTGCCTGTGTGATGGGGGGGAGGATGTGTAGCAGTGTACATGGGATCGGCATAGGTGCCTGTGTGATAGGGGGGAGGATGTGTAGCAGTGTACACGGGATCAGCATAGGTGCCTGTGTGATGGGGGAGGATGTGTAGCAGTGTACACGGGATCAGCATAGGTGCCTGTGTGATGGGAGAGTCTGTGTAGCAGTGTACATGGGATCAGCATAGGTGCCTGTGTGATGGGGGAGGATGTGTAGCAGTGTACACGGGATCAGCATAGGTGCCTGTGTGATGGGGGAGGATGTGTAGCAGTGTACACGGGATCAGCATAGGTGCCTGTGTGATGGGGGAGGATGTGTAGCAGTGTACACGGGATCAGCATAGGTGCCTGTGTGATGGGGGGAGGATGTGTAGCAGTGTACATGGGATCAGCATAGGTGCCTGTGTGATAGGGGGGAGGATGTGTAGCAGTGTACACGGGATCAGCATAGGTGCCTGTGTGATGGGGGAGGATGTGTAGCAGTGTACACGGGATCAGCATAGGTGCCTGTGTGATGGGAGAGTCTGTGTAGCAGTGTACATGGGATCAGCATAGGTGCCTGTGTGATGGGGGAGGATGTGTAGCAGTGTACACGGGATCAGCATAGGTGCCTGTGTGATGGGGGAGGATGTGTAGCAGTGTACACGGGATCAGCATAGGTGCCTGTGTGATGGGGGAGGATGTGTAGCAGTGTACACGGGATCAGCATAGGTGCCTGTGTGATGGGGGGATGATGTGTAGCAGTGTACACGGGATCAGCATAGGTGCCTGTGTGATAGGGGGGAGGATGTGTAGCAGTGTACACGGGATCAGCATAGGTGCCTGTGTGATGGGAGAGTCTGTGTAGCAGTGTACATGGGATCAGCATAGGTGCCTGTGTGATGGGGGAGGATGTGTAGCAGTGTACACGGGATCAGCATAGGTGCCTGTGTGATGGGGGAGGATGTGTAGCAGTGTACACGGGATCAGCATAGGTGCCTGTGTGATGGGAGAGTCTGTGTAGCAGTGTACACGGGATCAGCATAGGTGCCTGTGTGATGGGGGAGGATGTGTAGCAGTGTACACGGGATCAGCATAGGTGCCTGTGTGATGGGGGAGGATGTGTAGCAGTGTACACGGGATCAGCATAGGTGCCTGTGTGATGGGGGGAGGATGTGTAGCAGTGTACATGGGATCAGCATAGGTGCCTGTGTGATAGGGGGGAGGATGTGTAGCAGTGTACACGGGATCAGCATAGGTGCCTGTGTGATGGGGGTGGATGTGTAGCAGTGTACACGGGATCAGCATAGGTGCCTGTGTGATGGGAGAGTCTGTGTAGCAGTGTACACGGGATCAGCATAGGTGCCTGTGTGATGGGGGAGGATGTGTAGCAGTGTACACGGGATCAGCATAGGTGCCTGTGTGATGGGGGAGGATGTGTAGCAGTGTACACGGGATCAGCATAGGTGCCTGTGTGATGGGGGAGGATGTGTAGCAGTGTACACGGGATCAGCATAGGTGCCTGTGTGATGGGGGGAGGATGTGCAGTAGTGTACATGGGATCAGCATAGGTGCCTGTGTGATGGGGGAGTCTGTGTAGCAGTGTACATGGGATCAGCATAGGTGCCTGTGTGATTTGGGAGGATGTGTAGCAGTGTACATGGGATCAGCATAGGTGCCTGTGTGATAGGGGGGAGGATGTGTAGCTGTGTACATGGGATCAGCATAGGTGCCTGTGTGATTTGGGAGGATGTGTAGCAGTGTACATGGGATCAGCATAGGTGCCTGTGTGATAGGGGGGAGGATGTGTAGCAGTGTACATGGGATCAGCATAGGTGCCTGTGTGATAGGGGGGAGGATGTGTAGCAGTGTACATGGGATCAGCATAGGTGCCTGTGTGAAGGGGGAGGATGTGTAGCTGTGTACACGGGATCAGCATAGGTGCCTGTGTGATGGGAGAGTCTGTGTAGCAGTGTACATGGGATCAGCATAGGTGCCTGTGTGATGGGGGAGGATGTGTAGCAGTGTACACGGGATCAGCATAGGTGCCTGTGTGATGGGGGAGGATGTGTAGCAGTGTACACGGGATCAGCATAGGTGCCTGTGTGATGGGGGAGGATGTGTAGCAGTGTACACGGGATCAGCATAGGTGCCTGTGTGATGGGGGGAGGATGTGCAGTAGTGTACATGGGATCAGCATAGGTGCCTGTGTGATGGGGGAGTCTGTGTAGCAGTGTACATGGGATCAGCATAGGTGCCTGTGTGATTTGGGAGGATGTGTAGCAGTGTACATGGGATCAGCATAGGTGCCTGTGTGATAGGGGGGAGGATGTGTAGCTGTGTACATGGGATCAGCATAGGTGCCTGTGTGATTTGGGAGGATGTGTAGCAGTGTACATGGGATCAGCATAGGTGCCTGTGTGATAGGGGGGAGGATGTGTAGCAGTGTACATGGGATCAGCATAGGTGCCTGTGTGATGGGGGAGTCTGTGTAGCAGTGTACATGGGATCAGCATAGGTGCCTGTGTGATGGGGGAGGATGTGTAGCAGTGTACATGGGATCAGCATAGGTGCCTGTGTGATGGGGGAAGTCGTGCAGCAGTGTACATGGGATCAGCATAGGTGCCTGTGTGATGGGGGAAGTCGTGCAGCAGTGTACATGGGATCGGCATAGGTGCCTGTGTGATGGGGGGGAGGATGTGTAGCAGTGTACATGGGATCAGCATAGGTGCCTGTGTGATGGGGGGAGGATGTGTAGCAGTGTACATGGGATCAGCATAGGTGCCTGTGTGATGGGGGAGTCTGTGTAGCAGTGTACATGGGATCAGCATAGGTGCCTGTGTGATGGGGGAGGATGTGTAGCAGTGTACACGGGATCAGCATAGGTGCCTGTGTGATGGGGGGAGGATGTGCAGTAGTGTACATGGGATCAGCATAGGTGCCTGTGTGATGGGGGAGTCTGTGTAGCAGTGTACATGGGATCAGCATAGGTGCCTGTGTGATAGGGGGGAGGATGTGTAGCTGTGTACATGGGATCAGCATAGGTGCCTGTGTGATTTGGGAGGATGTGTAGCAGTGTACATGGGATCAGCATAGGTGCCTGTGTGATAGGGGGGAGGATGTGTAGCAGTGTACATGGGATCAGCATAGGTGCCTGTGTGATAGGGGGGAGGATGTGTAGCAGTGTACATGGGATCAGCATAGGTGCCTGTGTGATGGGGGAGGATGTGTAGCGGTGTACACGGGATCAGCATAGGTGCCTGTGTGATGGGAGAGTCTGTGTAGCAGTGTACATGGGATCAGCATAGGTGCCTGTGTGATGGGGGAGGATGTGTAGCAGTGTACACGGGATCAGCATAGGTGCCTGTGTGATGGGGGAGGATGTGTAGCAGTGTACACGGGATCAGCATAGGTGCCTGTGTGATGGGGGGAGGATGTGCAGTAGTGTACATGGGATCAGCATAGGTGCCTGTGTGATGGGGGAGTCTGTGTAGCAGTGTACATGGGATCAGCATAGGTGCCTGTGTGATTTGGGAGGATGTGTAGCAGTGTACATGGGATCAGCATAGGTGCCTGTGTGATAGGGGGGAGGATGTGTAGCTGTGTACATGGGATCAGCATAGGTGCCTGTGTGATTTGGGAGGATGTGTAGCAGTGTACATGGGATCAGCATAGGTGCCTGTGTGATAGGGGGGAGGATGTGTAGCAGTGTACACGGGATCGGCATAGGTGCCTGTGTGATGGGGGAGTCTGTGTAGCAGTGTACATGGGATCGGCATAGGTGCCTGTGTGATGGGGGGAAGGCTGTGCAGCAGTGTACATGGGATCAGCATAGGTGCCTGTGTGATTTCGGAGGATGTGTAGCAGTGTACATGGGATCAGCATAGGTGCCTGTGTGATGGGGGAGGATGTGCAGCAGTGTACATGGGATCAGCATAGGTGCCTGTGTGATAGGGGGGAGGATGTGTAGCAGTGTACATCGGATCCGCATAGGTGCCTGTGTGATAGGGGGGAGGATGTGTAGCTGTGTACATGGGATCAGCATAGGTGCCTGTGTGATTTGGGAGGATGTGTAGCAGTGTACATGGGATCAGCATAGGTGCCTGTGTGATGGGGGGAGGATGTGTAGCAGTGTACACGGGATCAGCATAGGTGCCTGTGTGATGGGGGAGGATGTGTAGCAGTGTACACAGGATCAGCATAGGTGCCTGTGTGATGGGAGAGTCTGTGTAGCAGTGTACATGGGATCAGCATAGGTGCCTGTGTGATGGGGGAGGATGTGTAGCAGTGTACACGGGATCAGCATAGGTGTCTGTGTGATGGGGGAGGATGTGTAGCAGTGTACACGGGATCAGCATAGGTGCCTGTGTGATGGGGGGAGGATGTGTAGCAGTGTACATGGGATCAGCATAGGTGACTGTGTGATAGGGGGGAGGATGTGTAGCAGTGTACACGGGATCAGCATAGGTGCCTGTGTGATGGGGGAGGATGTGTAGCAGTGTACACGGGATCAGCATAGGTGCCTGTGTGATGGGAGAGTCTGTGTAGCAGTGTACACGGGATCAGCATAGGTGCCTGTGTGATGGGGGAGGATGTGTAGCAGTGTACACGGGATCAGCATAGGTGCCTGTGTGATGGGGGAGGATGTGTAGCAGTGTACACGGGATCAGGATAGGTGCCTGTGTGATGGGGGAGGATGTGTAGCAGTGTACACGGGATCAGCATAGGTGCCTGTGTGATGGGGGGAGGATGTGTAGCAGTGTACATGGGATCAGCATAGGTGCCTGTGTGATAGGGGGGAGGATGTGTAGCAGTGTACACGGGATCAGCATAGGTGCCTGTGTGATGGGGGAGGATGTGTAGCAGTGTACACGGGATCAGCATAGGTGCCTGTGTGATGGGAGAGTCTGTGTAGCAGTGTACATGGGATCAGCATAGGTGCCTGTGTGATGGGGGAGGATGTGTAGCAGTGTACACGGGATCAGCATAGGTGCCTGTGTGATGGGGGAGGATGTGTAGCAGTGTACACGGGATCAGCATAGGTGCCTGTGTGATGGGGGAGGATGTGTAGCAGTGTACACGGGATCAGCATAGGTGCCTGTGTGATGGGGGGAGGATGTGTAGCAGTGTACACGGGATCAGCATAGGTGCCTGTGTGATAGGGGGGAGGATGTGTAGCAGTGTACACGGGATCAGCATATGTGCCTGTGTGATGGGAGAGTCTGTGTAGCAGTGTACATGGGATCAGCATAGGTGCCTGTGTGATGGGGGAGGATGTGTAGCAGTGTACACGGGATCAGCATAGGTGCCTGTGTGATGGGGGAGGATGTGTAGCAGTGTACACGGGATCAGCATAGGTGCCTGTGTGATGGGAGAGTCTGTGTAGCAGTGTACATGGGATCAGCATAGGTGCCTGTGTGATGGGGGAGGATGTGTAGCAGTGTACACGGGATCAGCATAGGTGCCTGTGTGATGGGGGAGGATGTGTAGCAGTGTGCACGGGATCAGCATAGGTGCCTGTGTGATGGGGGGAGGATGTGTAGCAGTGTACATGGGATCAGCATAGGTGCCTGTGTGATAAGGGGGAGGATGTGTAGCAGTGTACACGGGATCAGCATAGGTGCCGGTGTGATGGGGGTGGATGTGTAGCAGTGTACACGGGATCAGCATAGGTGCCTGTGTGATGGGAGAGTCTGTGTAGCAGTGTACACGGGATCAGCATAGGTGCCTGTGTGATGGGGGAGGATGTGTAGCAGTGTACACGGGCTCAGCATAGGTGCCTGTGTGATGGGGGAGGATGTGTAGCAGTGTACACGGGATCAGCATAGGTGCCTGTGTGATGGGGGAGGATGTGTAGCAGTGTACACGGGATCAGCATAGGTGCCTGTGTGATGGGGGGAGGATGTGCAGTAGTGTACATGGGATCAGCATAGGTGCCTGTGTGATGGGGGAGTCTGTGTAGCAGTGTACATGGGATCAGCATAGGTGCCTGTGTGATTTGGGAGGATGTGTAGCAGTGTACATGGGATCAGCATAGGTGCCTGTGTGATAGGGGGGAGGATGTGTAGCTGTGTACATGGGATCAGCATAGGTGCCTGTGTGATTTGGGAGGATGTGTAGCAGTGTACATGGGATCAGCATAGGTGTCTGTGTGATAGGGGGGAGGATGTGTAGCAGTGTACATGGGATCAGCATAGGTGCCTGTGTGATAGGGGGGAGGATGTGTAGCAGTGTACATGGGATCAGCATAGGTGCCTGTGTGATGGGGGAGGATGTGTAGCTGTGTACACGGGATCAGCATAGGTGCCTGTGTGATGGGAGAGTCTGTGTAGCAGTGTACATGGGATCAGCATAGGTGCCTGTGTGATGGGGGAGGATGTGTAGCAGTGTACACGGGATCAGCATAGGTGCCTGTGTGATGGGGGAGGATGTGTAGCAGTGTACACGGGATCAGCATAGGTGCCTGTGTGATGGGGGAGGATGTGTAGCAGTGTACACGGGATCAGCATAGGTGCCTGTGTGATGGGGGGAGGATGTGCAGTAGTGTACATGGGATCAGCATAGGTGCCTGTGTGATGGGGGAGTTTGTGTAGCAGTGTACATGGGATCAGCATAGGTGCCTGTGTGATTTGGGAGGATGTGTAGCAGTGTACATGGGATCAGCATAGGTGCCTGTGTGATTTGGGAGGATGTGTAGTAGTGTACATGGGATCAGCATAGGTGCCTGTGTGATTTGGGAGGATGTGTAGCAGTGTACATGGGATCAGCATAGGTGCCTGTGTGATAGGGGGGAGGATGTGTAGCAGTGTACATGGGATCAGCATAGGTGCCTGTGTGATGGGGGAGTCTGTGTAGCAGTGTACATGGGATCAGCATAGGTGCCTGTGTGATGGGGGAGGATGTGTAGCAGTGTACATGGGATCAGCATAGGTGCCTGTGTGATGGGGGAAGTCGTGCAGCAGTGTACATGGGATCAGCATAGGTGCCTGTGTGATGGGGGAAGTCGTGCAGCAGTGTACATGGGATCGGCATAGGTGCCTGTGTGATGGGGGGGAGGATGTGTAGCAGTGTACATGGGATCAGCATAGGTGCCTGTGTGATGGGGGGAGGATGTGTAGCAGTGTACATGGGATCAGCATAGGTGCCTGTGTGATGGGGGAGTCTGTGTAGCAGTGTACATGGGATCAGCATAGGTGCCTGTGTGATGGGGGAGGATGTGTAGCAGTGTACACGGGATCAGCATAGGTGCCTGTGTGATGGGGGGAGGATGTGCAGTAGTGTACATGGGATCAGCATAGGTGCCTGTGTGATGGGGGAGTCTGTGTAGCAGTGTACATGGGATCAGCATAGGTGCCTGTGTGATTTGGGAGGATGTGTAGCAGTGTACATGGGATCAGCATAGGTGCCTGTGTGATAGGGGGGAGGATGTGTAGCAGTGTACATGGGATCAGCATAGGTGCCTGTGTGATAGGGGGGAGGATGTGTAGCAGTGTACATGGGATCAGCATAGGTGCCTGTGTGATGGGGGAGGATGTGTAGCGGTGTACACGGGATCAGCATAGGTGCCTGTGTGATGGGAGAGTCTGTGTAGCAGTGTACATGGGATCAGCATAGGTGCCTGTGTGATGGGGGAGGATGTGTAGCAGTGTACACGGGATCAGCATATGTGCCTGTGTGATGGGGGAGGATGTGTAGCAGTGTACACGGGATCAGCATAGGTGCCTGTGTGATGGGGGAGGATGTGTAGCAGTGTACACGGGATCAGCATAGGTGCCTGTGTGATGGGGGGAGGATGTGCAGTAGTGTACATGGGATCAGCATAGGTGCCTGTGTGATGGGGGAGTCTGTGTAGCAGTGTACATGGGATCAGCATAGGTGCCTGTGTGATTTGGGAGGATGTGTAGCAGTGTACATGGGATCAGCATAGGTGCCTGTGTGATAGGGGGGAGGATGTGTAGCTGTGTACATGGGATCAGCATAGGTGCCTGTGTGATTTGGGAGGATGTGTAGCAGTGTACATGGGATCAGCGTAGGTGCCTGTGTGATAGGGGGGAGGATGTGTAGCAGTGTACACGGGATCGGCATAGGTGCCTGTGTGATGGGGGAGTCTGTGTAGCAGTGTACATGGGATCGGCATAGGTGCCTGTGTGATGGGGGAGGATGTGTAGCAGTGTACATGGGATCAGCATAGGTGCCTGTGTGATGGGGGAAGTCGTGCAGCAGTGTACATGGGATCGGCATTGGTGCCTGTGTGATGGGGGGGAGGATGTGTAGCAGTGTACATGGGATCAGCATAGGTGCCTGTGTGATGGGGGAGTCTGTGTAGCAGTGTACATGGGATCAGCATAGGTGCCTGTGTGATGGGGGAGGATGTGTAGCAGTGTACATGGGATCAGCATAGGTGCCTGTGTGATGGGGGAAGTCGTGCAGCAGTGTACAGGGGATCAGCATTATGGGAGAATTTAGGAATGGGTATGCCCTGAGCCAGCTTCCCCTGCTGCCCCAAGTGTTTTATGTTTGTGCTTAGATGCAAATGGCATCCATCTGGGATAAGGCCCAAAGTGTCGGCTTCCATCTTGTTTTATCCAGATACACCTGAGATGTATGCACATTATTTAGGATCTTTTTGCACCACTAATAAATTAACTCAAAATATGTAAAAAATAAATAAAAAAATTACTGTGCAGCATTGTGGGCGTAATTGTGTGCGCAGCATTGTGGGCGTAATTGTGTGCGCAGCATTGTGGGCGTAATTGTGTGCGCAGCATTGTGGGCGTAATTGTGTGCGCAGCATTGTGGGCGTAATTGTGTGCGCAGCATTGTGGGCGTAATTGTGTGCGCAGCATTGTGTACGTAATTGTGTGTGCAGCATTGTGGGCGTAATTGTGTGCGCAGCATTGTGGGCGTAATTGTGGGCGTAATTGTGTGCGCAGTATTGTGGGCGTAATTCTGTGCGCAGTATTGTGGGCGTAATTCTGTGCGCAGTATTGTGTACGTAATTGTGTGCGCAGCATTGTGGGCGTAATTGTGTGCGCAGCATTGTGGGCGTAATTGTGTGCGCAGCATTGTGTACGTAATTGTGTGCGCAGCATTGTGGGCGTAATTGTGGGCGCAGCATTGTGGGCGTAATTGTGTGCGCAGCATTGTGGGCGTAATTGTGTGCGCAGCATTGTGTACGTAATTGTGTGCGCAGCATTGTGGGCGTAATTGTGGGCGTAATTGTGTGTGCAGTATTGTGGGCGTAATTGTGTGCGCAGTATTGTGGGCGTAATTGTGTGCGCAGTATTGTGGGCGTAATTGTGTGCGCAGCAATGTGGGTGAAGGTAGTTTCACGTCAGATGAATGGGTCTTATTAATAAATTAGGGATGTGCAGGCTTGTAGTGTAGGTTAAAATTTTCCCTCCAAAAATCGGGTCTCAAAGAGGCAAAACATCATCTTCCGTTGACTTTTGTCCATGAAAGATGAAATTTTGCGTCTTTCTGAGACCCGATTTTTGGCGGGAAAATTCTAACCTATCCGACCGATCCCGCACATCCCTATAATGAATACAGAGATGCTGAAACAATTGGGGGATAGTAATGGAGGTATTTTCCCCATGAATTAATGAGGGTTATTTACCAACATTGTACAGCCATATGCAGGAAATCAGTCTGGCATTCACATTAATGGAAGTTAAGGAGGAGAGAGAGAAAGTACCAACCAATCAGCTCCTAACTGTCATTTTGCAAGCACAGCCTGATTCAGAGACTTACGTTTATACAAAGGATAAGTGCATATCACTGATGGTTAGGGGTCTTCACCTGTGTGAGGATAAGTGCACATCGCTGATGGTCAGGGGTCCACCTGTGTGAGGATAAGCGCACATCGCTGATGGTCAGGGGTCTTCACCTGTGTGAGGATAAGTGCACATCGCTGATAGTCAGGGGTCTTCACCTGTGTGAGGATAAGCGCATATCGCTGATGGTTAGGGGTCTTCACCTGTGTGAGGATAAGCGCATATCGCTGATGGTTAGGGGTCTTCACCTGTGTGAGGATAAGTGCACTTCGCTGATGGTCAGGGGTCCACCTGTGTGAGGATAAGCGCACATCGCTGATGGTCAGGGGTCTTCACCTGTGTGAGGATAAGTGCACATCGCTGATAGTCAGGGGTCTTCACCTGTGTGAGGATAAGCGCATATCACTGATGGTTAGGGGTCTTCACCTGTGTGAGGATAAGCGCATATCGCTGATGGTTAGGGGTCTTCACCTGTGTGAGGATAAGTGCACTTCGCTGATGGTCAGGGGTCTTCACCTGTGTGAGGATAAGCGCACATCGCTGATGGTCAGGGGTCTTCACCTGTGTGAGGATAAGTGCACATCGCTGATGGTCAGGGGTCTTCACCTGTGTGAGGATAAGCGCATTTCGCTGATGGTTAGCGGTCTTCACCTGTGTGAGGATAAGCGCATATCGCTGATGGTTAGGGGTCTTCACCTGTGTGAGGATAAGTGCACTTCGCTGATGGTCAGGGGTCTTCACCTGTGTGAGGATAAGCGCACATCGCTGATGGTCAGGGGTCTTCACCTGTGTGAGGATAAGCGCACATCGCTGATGGTCAGGGGTCTTCACCTGTGTGAGGATAAGCGCACATCGCTGATGGTTAGGGGTCTTCTCCTGTGTGAGGATAAGTGCACATCGCTGATGGTTAGGGGTCTTCACCTGTGTGAGGATAAGCGCACATCGCTGATAGTTAGGGGTCTTCAGCTGTGTGAGGATAAGCGCACATCGCTGATGGTCAGGGGTCTTCACCTGTGTGAGGATAAGCGCACATCGCTGATAGTTAGGGGTCTTCACCTGTGTGAGGATAAGCGCACATCGCTGATGGTCAGGGGTCTTCACCTGTGTGAGGATAAGCGCACATCGCTGATGGTTATGGGTCTTCACCTGTGTGAGGATAAGCGCACATCGCTGATAGTTAGGGGTCTTCACCTGTGTGAGGATAAGCGCACATCGCTGATGGTTAGGGGTCTTCACCTGTGTGAGGATAAGTGCACATCGCTGATGGTTAGGGGTCTTCACCTGTGTGAGGATAAGTGCACATCGCTGATGGTTAGGGGTCTTCACCTGTGTGAGGATAAGCGCACATCGCTGATTGTCAGGGGTCTTCGCCTGTGTACGACCCATGCTTGGTCGCGGTTCCCGGAAATGGGGGGCCTGTCACCTCTGTTTTCCGAGGGGGTGGGGGTGAGGCCAGGGTCTGCGTCGGTGGATGCAGATTTCTGGCCTCTTGTGTGACCAGGCACCAGCGAAAAAGCTTCAGCTCCACAGCCCTGACCGTAGGAGCAGACATTACATGCGATGGGCGAGATGGTGATCCCAGACGGTCGCCGTGCCGGTACCACACATGCAGCAACGGGGCGACTTCTGCATTTACATCAGAGATAGACGCATTTACACAGCCGCCTGTGTGCCGTTCAGCGCATCCGACCATTTGTGAATCAGGCCCCCAGTCTGTGAGAGCTGATTGTCTGTACAGAGGCCCTGACCACCCACAGCTATAGTGAGCATCCAGGAAGATGGTCCATCACGACCATCTGGCTTGCGACGAGACCCTTGTGGTAGGGTCTCGTTGCCGCAAGCCCCAGAGAGATTTCGGCTCTGACAGAGCCGAAATCTCTCCCATTGACATCACTTGTAATGTCAGTGGGGCCGGCCCCCAAACGGAGGCGTTCACATGGGAATGCCTCCGTTTGGGCAGCCACTCCCCCAGCCCGTCCACCAAAGGGGGCATGCTGTCACTCAACATCAACAGCACGCCCCCTTTGGTACAAGACCTGGAGCGATTGTTTGCCCCTCGCTATCCGGGTCTCGCGCATGCGCACGATGGAGCCGGCTCCGTCGTGCGCATGCACTCTGGGCCACCATCGACCCGGTTGCGAGCGCTCAGCGCTTGCGACCGGGTCTGAATCAGGCCCAGAATACATACATATATATATATATATATATATATATATATATATATATATATATATAACCACAAGGATTCCACGTGTACGGCGGAGGAGCACAGCAAGGTTACAGTAGTTACATATAAGACCACAACTGTACACTGCGGCCGCGTTGGGAGCACGGCGCTCCGTTATAGTCCAGCTGCGGCCGCGTTGGGAGCACGGCGCTCCGTTATAATCCAGCTGCGGCCACGTTGGGAGCACGGCGCTCCGTTATAGTCCAGCTACGGCCGCGTTGGGAGCACGGCGCTCCGTTATAGTCCAGCTGCGACCGCGTTGGGAGCACGGCGCTCCGTTATAGTCCAGCTGCGGCCACGTTGGGAGCACGGCGCTCCGTTATAGTCCAGCTGCGGCCACATTGGGAGCACGGCTTGCAGCAGCCCTATCGCAGGGCTAGTTTATCTGTGACACGCCCACTACGCTCCCATTACGCCCAATAAACATACCTTATTTGCGTTTATTTCTAGCCACTGCCCAGGAAAGCCACCGTCCTCCTGATAACGTCTGTCCCGATCGCAGCGGCACCTTTGTGCGTACGCTCTGGGTGACTCATGCGCCATTGGAGATTTCAGAATTATTTGCATATGCGCAGCGAGCAATCGCTCAGTAAAACGAGCAGTGGTGTTGTGCGTACGCTCTGGGTGACTCCTGCACAGCGAGTAATCGCTCAGTAACACGAGCGGTGGCGTTGTGCGTACGCTCTGGGTGACTCCTGCGCAGCGAGTAATCGCTCAGTAACACGAGCGGTGGCGTTGTGCGAACGCTCTGGGTGACTCCTGCGCAGCGAGCAATCGCTCAGTAACACGAGCGGTGGCGTTGTGCGTACGCTCTGGGTGACTCCTGCGCAGCGAGTAATCGCTCAGTAACACGAGCGGTGGCGTTGTGCGTACGCTCTGGGTGACTCCTGCGCAGCGAGGAATCGCTCAGTCTCACGAGCGGTGGCGTTGTGCGTACGCTCTGGGTGACTCCTGCGCAGCGAGTAATTGCTCAGTAACACGAGCGGTGGCGTTGTGCGTACGCTCTGGGTGACTCCTGAGCAGCGAGCAATCGCTCAGTAACACGAGCGGTGGCGTTGTGCGTACGCTCTGGGTGACTCCTGCGCAGCGAGCAATCGCTCAGTAACACGAGCGGTGGCGTTGTGCGTACGCTCTTGGTGACTCCTGCGCAGCGAGCAATCGCTCAGTAACACGAGCGGTGGCGTTGTGCGAACGCTCTGGGTGACTCCTGCGCAGCGAGCAATCGCTCAGTAACACGAGCGGTGGCGTTGTGCGAACGCTCTGGGTGACTCCTGCGCAGCGAGCAATCGCTCAGTAACACGAGCGGTGGCGTTGTGCGTACGCTCTGGGTGACTCCTGCGCAGCGAGCAATCGCTCAGTAACACGAGCGGTGGCGTTGTGCGTACGCTCTGGGTGACTCCTGCGCAGCGAGCAATCGCTCAGTAACACGAGCGGTGGCGTTGTGCGTACGCTCTGGGTGACTCCTGCGCAGCGAGTAATCGCTCAGTAACACGAGCGGTTGCATTGTGCGTACGCTCTGGGTGACTCCTGCGCAGCGAGTAATCGCTCAGTAACACGAGCGGTGGCGTTGTGCGTACGCTCTGGGTGACTCCTGCGCAGCGAGTAATCGCTCAGTAACACGAGCGGTGGCGTTGTGCGTACGCTCTGGGTGACTCCTGCGCAGCGAGCAATCGCTCAGTAACACGAGCGGTGGCGTTGTGCGTACGCTCTCGGTGACTCCTGCGCAGCGAGTAATCGCTCAGTAACACGAGCGGTGGCGTTGTGCGTACGCTCTGGGTGACTCCTGCGCAGCGAATAATCGCTCAGTAACACGAGTGGTTGCGTTGTGTGCGGATTGCACGTGACTCAGAATCCGGCCGTTAATGAGACACTGGGGACATCTATATTACATGTGTCACTATTATATGTGTCTATGCTGCTATTACACTGGCGGGAATGTGGCAGGAAGCTGGCAGAGGCTCTGGCAACCGCAGGCACCTGTATAGAAGCTCTGCGCACAGCAAACATTCCCTCCCCACCCATAGACTGTTATTATATAATAAGCCCCATGTGTGCTGTAGGCAGGAAGAGACGCAGAGCAGCGTGCCCCCCCACTCCCCAAACTATACCCCTGCAGGCTCACCACTCACACTCACCATAAACATAGATGGCGTCAGGCAGATAATAGGCATTTCCGTGGGGTGTCCTTTGCTGTGCACTGATTGGCTGACAGATGATGATGGTGGTATTAGCACAGGGGTGTCCTGAGCTGGGCACTGATTGGCTGACTGATGGTGGTGATGGTATTAGCACAGGGGTGTCCTGAGCTGGGCACTGATTGGCTGACTGATGGTGGTATTAGCACAGGGGTGTCCTGAGCTGGGCACTGATTGGCTGACAGATGATGATGGTGGTATTAGCACAGGGGTGTTCTGAGCTGGGCACTGATTGGCTGACTGATGATGATGATGGTGGTATTAGCACAGGGGTGTCCTGAGCTGGGCACTGATTGGCTGACTGATGATGATGATGATGATGGTGGTGGTGGTGGTATTAGCACAGGGGTGTCCTGAGCTGTGCACTGATTGGCTGACTGATGATGATGATGGTGGTATTAGCACAGGGGTGTCCTGAGCTGGGCACTGATTGGCTGACAGATGATGATGATGATGATGATGGTGGTATTAGCACAGGGGTGTCATGAGCTGGGCACTGATTGGCTGACTGATGATGATGATGGTGGTATTAGCACAGGGGTGTCCTGAGCTGGGCACTGATTGGCTGACTGATGATGATGATGGTGGTATTAGCACAGGGGTGTCCTGAGCTGGGCACTGATTGGCTGACTGATGATGGTGGTATTAGCACAGGGGTGTCCTGAGCTGTGCACTGATTGGCTGACTGATGATGATGGTGGTATTAGCTCAGGGGTGTCCTGAGCTGGGCACTGATTGGCTGACTGATGGTATTAGCACAGGGGTGTCCTGAGCTTGGCACTGATTGGCTGGCTGATGATGCTGGTATTAGCACAGGGGTGTCCTGAGCTGGGCACTGATTGGCTGACAGATGATGATGATGATGATGGTGGTATTAGCACAGGGGTGTCCTGAGCTGGGCACTGATTGGCTGACTGATGATGATGGTGGTATTAGCACAGGGGTGTCCTGAGCTGGGCACTGATTGGCTGACTGATGATGATGATGATGATGGTGGTATTAGCACAGGGGTGTCCTGAGCTGGGCACTGATTGGCTGACTGATGATGATGATGATGATGATGATGATGGTGGTATTAGCACAGGGGCGTCCTGAGCTGGGCACTGATTGGCTGACTGATGATGATGGTATTAGCACAGGGGTGTCCTGAGCTGTGCACTGATTGGCTGACTGATGATGATGGTGGTATTAGTACAGGGGTGTCCTGAGCTGTGCACTGATTGGCTGACAGATGATGATGGTGGTATTAGCACAGGGGTGTCCTGAGCTGGGCACTGATTGGCTGACTGATGGTGGTGATGGTATTAGCACAGGAGTGTCCTGAGCTGGGCACTGATTGGCTGACAAATGATGATGGTGGTATTAGCACAGGGGTGTTCTGAGCTGGGCACTGATTGGCTGACTGATGATGATGGTATTAGTACAGGGGTGTCCTGAGCTGTGCACTGATTGGCTGACAGATGATGATGGTGGTATTAGCTCAGGGGTGTCCTGAGCTGGGCACTGATTGGCTGACTGATGATGATGGTGGTGTTAGCACTGGGGTGTCCTGAGCTGGGCACTGATTGGCTGACTGGTGGTGGTGGTGGTGGTGGTATTAGCACAGGGGTGTCCTGAGCTGGGCACTGATTGGCTGACTGATGATGATGATGGTGGTATTAGCACAGGGGTCTTCTGAGCTGGGCACTGATTGGCTGACTGATGATGATGGTATTAGCACAGGGGTGTTCTGAGCTGGGCACTGATTGGCTGACTGATGATGATGATGATGGTGGTATTAGCACAGGGGTGTCCTGAGCTGGGCACTGATTGGCTGACTGATGATGATGGTGGTATTAGCACAGGGGTGTCCTGAGCTGGGCACTGATTGGCTGACTGATGATGATGGTGGTATTAGCACAGGGGTGTCCTGAGCTGTGCACTGATTGGCTGACTGATGATGATGGTGGTATTAGCACAGGGGTGTCCTGAGCTGGGCACTGATTGGCTGACTGATGATGATAATGATGGTGGTATTAGCACAGGAGCGTCCTGAGCTGGGCACTGATTGGCTGACAGATGATGATGGTGGTATTAGCACAGGGGTGTCCTGAGCTGGGCACTGATTGGCTGACTGATGACTGATTATGGTGGTATTAGCACAGGGGTGTCCTGAGCTGGGCACTGATTGGCTGACTGATGATGATGATGGTATTAGCACAGGGGTGTCCTGAGCTGGGCACTGATTGGCTGACTGATGGTGGTGATGGTGGTATTAGCACAGGGGTGTCCTGAGCTGGGCACTGATCGGCTGACAGATGATGATGATGGTATTAGCACAGGGGTGTCCTGAGCTGGGCACTGATTGGCTGACTGATGGTGGTGGTGGTATTAGCACAGGGGTGTCCTGAGCTGCGCACTGATTGGCTGACTGATGATGATGGTGGTATTAGCACAGGGGTCCTGAGCTGGGCATTGATTGGCTGACAGATGATGGTGGTATTACCACGGGGTGTCCTGAGCTGGGCACTGATTGGCTGACTGATGGTGGTGATGGTGGTATTAGCACAGGGGTGTCCTGAGCTGGGCACTGATTGGCTGACTGATGATGATGATGAAGGTGGTGGTATTTGCACAGGGGTGACCTGAGCTGGGCACTGATTGGCTGACAGATGATGATGATGATGGTGGTATTAGCACAGGGGTGTCCTGAGCTGGGCACTGATTGGCTGACAGATGATGATGGTGGTATTAGCACAGGGGTGTCCTGAGCTGGGCACTGATTGGCTGACTGATGATGATGATGGTGGTATTAGCACAGGGGTGTTCTGAGCTGGGCACTGATTGGCTGACTGATGATGATGGTGGTATTAGCACAGGGGTGTCCTGAGCTGGGCACTGATTGGCTGACTGATGATGATAATGATGGTGGTATTAGCACAGGGGCGTCCTGAGCTGGGCACTGATTGGCTGACTGATGATGGTATTAGCTCAGGGGTGTCCTGAGCTGGGCACTGATTGGCTGACTGATGGTGGTGATGGTATTAGCACAGGGGTGTCCTGAGCTGGGCACTGATTGGCTGACTGATGGTGGTATTAGCACAGGGGTGTCCTGAGCTGGGCACTGATTGGCTGACTGATGATGATGGTGGTATTCGCACAGGGGTGTCCTGAGCTGGGCACTGATTGGCTGACTGATGATGATGATGGTGGTATTAGCACAGGGGTGTCCTGAGCTGTGCACTGATTGGCTGACTGATGGTGGTATTAGCACAGGGGTGTCCTGAGCTGGGCACTGATTGGCTGACTGATGATGATGATGGTGGTGGTATTAGCACAGGGGTGTCCTGAGCTGGGCACTGATTGGCTGACAGATGATGATGATGGTGGTATTAGCACAGGGGTGTCCTGAGCTGGGCACTGATTGGCTGACAGATGATGATGGTGGTGGTATTAGCACAGGGGTGTTCTGAGCTGGGCACTGATTGGCTGACTGATGATGATGATGGTGGTATTAGCACAGGGGTGTCCTGAGCTGGGCACTGATTGGCTGACATGATGATAATGATGGTGGTATTAGCACAGGGGCGTCCTGAGCTGGGCACTGATTGGCTGACTGATGATGGTATTAGCTCAGGGGTGTCCTGAGCTGGGCACTGATTGGCTGACTGATGGTGGTGATGGTATTAGCATAGGGGTGTCCTGAGCTGGGCACTGATTGGCTGACTGATGATGCTGGTATTAGCACAGGGGTGTCCTGAGCTGGGCACTGATTGGCTGACAGATGATGATGATGATGGTGGTATTAGCACAGGGGTGTCCTGAGCTGGGCACTGATTGGCTGACTGATGATGATGATGGTGGTATTAGCACAGGGGTGTCCTGAGCTGTGCACTGATTGGCTGACTGATGATTATTATGGTGGTATTAGCACAGGGGTGTCCTGAGCTGGGCACTGATTGGCTGACTGATGATGATGGTGGTATTAGCACAGGGGCGTCCTGAGCTGGGCACTGATTGGCTGACTGATGATGATGGTGGTATTAGTACAGGGGTGTCCTGAGCTGTGCACTGATTGGCTGACAGATGATGATGGTGGTATTAGCACAGGGGTGTCCTGAGCTGGGCACTGATTGGCTGACTGATGGTGGTGATGTTATTAGCACAGGGGTGTCCTGAGCTGGGCACTGATTGGCTGACTGATGATGATGGTATTAGCACAGGGGTGTCCAGAGCTGTGCACTGATTGGCTGACTGATGATGATGGTGGTATTAGTACAGGGGTGTCCTGAGCTGGGCACTGATTGGCTGACTGATGATGATGGTGGTATTAGCACAGGGGTGTCCTGAGCTGTGCACTGATTGGCTGACTGATGATGATTATGGTGGTATTAGCACAGGGGTGTTCTGAGCTGGGCACTGATTGGCTGACTGATGATGGTATTAGCACAGGGGTGTCCTGAGCTGGGCACTGATTGGCTGACAGATGATGGTGGTATTAGCACAGGGGTGTTCTGAGCTGGGCACTGATTGGCTGACAGATGATGGTGGTATTAGCACAGGGGTGTCCTGAGCTGGGCACTGATTGGCTGACTGATGATGATGGTATTAGCACAGGGGTGTCCAGAGCTGGGCACTGATTCGCTGAAAGATGATGATGATGGTGGTATTAGCACAGGGGTGTTCTGAGCTGGGCACTGATTGGCTGACTGATGATGATGATGGTGGTGGTGGTGATGGTATTAGCACAGGGGTGTCCTGAGCTGGGCACTGAATGGCTGACTGATGATGATGGTGGTATTAGCACAGGGGTGTCCTGAGCTGGGCACTGATTGGCTGACTGATGATGATGGTGGTATTAGTACAGGGGTGTCCTGAGCTGGGCACTGATTGGCTGACTGATGATGATGATGATGATGATGATGATGATGGTATTAGCACAGGGGTGTCCTGAGCTGGGCACTGATTGGCTGACTGATGATGATGGTATTTGCACAGGGGTGTCCTGAGCTGGGCACTGATTAGCTGACTGATGATGATGATGGTGGTATTAGCACAGGGGTGTCCTGAGCTGGGCACTGATTGGCTGACTGATGGTGGTGGTGGTGGTATTAGCACAGGGGTGTCCTGAGCTGGGCACTGATTGGCTGACTGATGATGATGATGGTGGTATTAGCACAGGGGTGTTCTGAGCTGGGCACTGATTGGCTGACAGATGATGACGATGATGGTGGTATTAGCACAGGGGTGTCCTGAGCTGGGCACTGATTGGCTGACAGATGATGATGATGGTATTAGCACAGGGGTGTCCTGAGCTGTGCACTGATTGGCTGACTGATGATGATGGTGGTATTAGTACAGGGGTGTCCTGAGCTGTGCACTGATTGGCTGACAGATGATGATGGTGGTATTAGCACAGGGGTGTCCTGAGCTGGGCACTGATTGGCTGACTGATGGTGGTGATGGTATTAGCACAGGGGTGTCCTGAGCTGGGCACTGATTGGCTGACAAATGATGATGGTGGTATTAGCACAGGGGTGTTCTGAGCTGGGCACTGATTGGCTGACTGATGATGATGGTATTAGCACAGGGGTGTCCTGAGCTGTGCACTGATTGGCTGACTGATGATGATGGTGGTATTAGTACAGGGGTGTCCTGAGCTGGGCACTGATTGGCTGACTGATGATGATGGTGGTATTAGCACAGGGGTGTCCTGAGCTGTGCACTGATTGGCTGACTGATGATGATTATGGTGGTATTAGCACAGGGGTGTTCTGAGCTGGGCACTGATTGGCTGACTGATGATGGTATTAGCACAGGGGTGTCCTGAGCTGGGCACTGATTGGCTGACAGATGATGGTGGTATTAGCACAGGGGTGTCCTGAGCTGGGCACTGATTGGCTGACTGATGATGATGGTATTAGCACAGGGGTGTCCAGAGCTGGGCACTGATTCGCTGAAAGATGATGATGATGGTATTAGCACAGGGGTGTTCTGAGCTGGGCACTGATTGGCTGACTGATGATGATGATGGTGGTGGTGGTGATGGTATTAGCACAGGGGTGTCCTGAGCTGGGCACTGAATGGCTGACTGATAATGATGGTGGTATTAGCACAGGGGTGTCCTGAGCTGGGCACTGATTGGCTGACTGATGATGATGGTGGTATTAGTACAGGGGTGTCCTGAGCTGGGCACTGATTGGCTGACTGATGATGATGATGATGATGATGGTATTAGCACAGGGGTGTCCTGAGCTGGGCACTGATTGGCTGACTGATGATGATGGTATTTGCACAGGGGTGTCCTGAGCTGGGCACTGATTGGCTGACTGATGATGATGATGATGGTATTAGCACAGGGGTGTCCTGAGCTGGGCACTGATTGGCTGACTGATGGTGGTGGTGGTGGTATTAGCACAGGGGTGTCCTGAGCTGGGCACTGATTGGCTGACTGATGATGATGATGATGGTGGTATTAGCACAGGGGTGTTCTGAGCTGGGCACTGATTGGCTGACAGATGATGACGATGATGGTGGTATTAGCACAGGGGTGTCCTGAGCTGGGCACTGATTGGCTGACAGATGATGATGGTGGTATTAGTACAGGGGTGTCCTGAGCTGGGCACTGATTGGCTGACTGATGATGATGGTGGTATTAGTACAGGGGTGTCCTGAGCTGGGCACTGATTGGCTGACTGATGATGATGATGGTATTAGCACAGGGGTGTCCTGAGCTGGGCACTGATTGGCTGACTGGTGGTGGTGATGGTGGTATTAGCACAGGGGTGTCCTGAGCTGGGCACTGATTGGCTGACAGATGATGATGGTGGTATTAGCACAGGGGTGTCCTGAGCTGGGCACTGATTGGCTGACTGATGACTGATTATGGTGGTATTAGCACAGGGGTGTCCTGAGCTGGGCACTGATTGGCTGACTGATGATGATGATGGTATTAGCACAGGGGTGTCCTGAGCTGGGCACTGATTTGCTGACTGATGGTGGTGATGGTGGTATTAGCACAGGGGTGTCCTGAGCTGGGCACTGATTGGCTGACAGATGATGATGATTGTATTAGCACAGGGGTGTCCTGAGCTGGGCACTGATTGGCTGACTGATGGTGGTGGTGGTATTAGCACAGGGGTGTCCTGTGCTGCGCACTGATTGGCTGACTGATGATGATGATGGTGGTATTAGCACAGGGGTGTCCTGAGCTGGGCACTGATTGGCTGACAGATGATGGTGGTATTAGCACAGAGGTGTCCTGAGCTGGGCACTGATTGGCTGACTGATGGTGGTTTTAGCACAGGGGTGTCCTGAGCTGGGCACTGATTGGCTGACAGATGATGATAATGATGGTGGTATTAGCACAGGGGCGTCCTGAGCTGGGCACTGATTGGCTGACTGATGATGGTATTAGCTCAGGGGTGTCCTGAGCTGGGCACTGATTGGCTGACTGATGGTGGTGATGGTATTAGCACAAGGGTGTCCTGAGCTGGGCACTGATTGGCTGACTGATGATGCTGGTATTAGCACAGGGGTGTCCTGAGCTGGGCACTGATTGGCTGACAGATGATGATGATGATGATGATGGTGGTATTAGCACAGTGGTGTCCTGAGCTGGGCATTGATTGGCTGACTGATGATGATGGTGGTATTAGCACGGGGGTGTCCTGAGCTGGGCACTGATTGGCTGACTGATGATGATGATGGTGGTATTAGCACAGGGGTGTCCTGAGCTGTGCACTGATTGGCTGACTGATGATGATTATGGTGGTATTAGCACAGGGGTGTCCTGAGCTGGGCACTGATTGGCTGACTGATGATGATGATGATGGTGGTATTAGCACAGGGGCGTCCTGAGCTGGGCACTGATTGGCTGACTGATGATGATGGTATTAGCACAGGGGTGTCCTGAGCTGTGCACTGATTGGCTGACTGATGATGATGGTGGTATTAGTACAGGGGTGTCCTGAGCTGTGCACTGATTGGCTGACAGATGATGATGGTGGTATTAGCACAGGGGTGTTCTGAGCTGGGCACTGATTGGCTGACTGATGGTGGTGATGGTATTAGCACAGGGGTGTCCTGAGCTGGGCACTGATTGGCTGACAAATGATGATGGTGGTATTAGCACAGGGGTGTTCTGAGCTGGGCACTGATTGGCTGACTGATGATGATGGTATTAGCACAGGGGTGTCCTGAGCTGTGCACTGATTGGCTGACTGATGATGATGGTGGTATTAGTACAGGGGTGTCCTGAGCTGTGCACTGATTGGCTGACAGATGATGATGGTGGTATTAGCTCAGGGGTGTCCTGAGCTGGGCACTGATTGGCTGACTGATGATGATGGTGGTATTAGCACTGGGGTGTCCTGAGCTGGGCACTGATTGGCTGACTGATGGTGGTGGTGGTGGTATTAGCACAGGGGTGTCCTGAGCTGGGCACTGATTGGCTGACTGATGATGATGATGATGGTGGTATTAGCACAGGGGTGTTCTGAGCTGGGCACTGATTGGCTGACTGATGATGATGGTATTAGCACAGGGGTGTTCTGAGCTGGGCACTGATTGGCTGACTGATGATGGTGGTATTAGCACAGGGGTGTCCTGAGCTGGGCACTGATTGGCTGACTGATGATGATGGTGGTATTAGCAGAGGGGTGTCCTGAGCTGGGCACTGATTGGCTGACTGATGATGATGATGCTGGTATTAGCACAGGGGTGTCCTGAGCTGGGCACTGATTGGCTGACAGATGATGATGATGATGGTGGTATTAGCACAGTGGTGTCCTGAGCTGGGCACTGATTGGCTGACTGATGATGATGGTGGTATTAGCACGGTGGTGTCCTGAGCTGGGCACTGATTGGCTGACTGATGATGATGATGGTGGTATTAGCACAGGGGTGTCCTGAGCTGTGCACTGATTGGCTGACTGATGATGATTATGGTGGTATTAGCACAGGGGTGTCCTGAGCTGGGCACTGATTGGCTGACTGATGATGATGATGATGATGGTGGTATTAGCACAGGGGCGTCCTGAGCTGGGCACTGATTGGCTGACTGATGATGATGGTATTAGCACAGGGGTGTCCTGAGCTGTGCACTGATTGGCTGACTGATGATGATGGTGGTATTAGTACAGGGGTGTCCTGAGCTGTGCACTGATTGGCTGACAGATGATGATGGTGGTATTAGCACAGGGGTGTTCTGAGCTGGGCACTGATTGGCTGACTGATGGTGGTGATGGTATTAGCACAGGGGTGTCCTGAGCTGGGCACTGATTGGCTGACAGATGATGATGGTGGTATTAGCACAGGGGTGTTCTGAGCTGGGCACTGATTGGCTGACTGATGATGATGGTATTAGCACAGGGGTGTCCTGAGCTGTGCACTGATTGGCTGACTGATGATGATGGTGGTATTAGTACAGGGGTGTCCTGAGCTGTGCACTGATTGGCTGACAGATGATGATGGTGGTATTAGCTCAGGGGTGTCCTGAGCTGGGCACTGATTGGCTGACTGATGATGATGGTGGTATTAGCACTGGGGTGTCCTGAGCTGGGCACTGATTGGCTGACTGATGGTGGTGGTGGTGGTATTAGCACAGGGGTGTCCTGAGCTGGGCACTGATTGGCTGACTGATGATGATGATGATGGTGGTATTAGCACAGGGGTGTTCTGAGCTGGGCACTGATTGGCTGACTGATGATGATGGTATTAGCACAGGGGTGTTCTGAGCTGGGCACTGATTGGCTGACTGATGATGATGATGGTGGTATTAGCACAGGGGTGTCCTGAGCTGGGCACTGATTGGCTGACTGATGATGATGGTGGTATTAGCAGAGGGGTGTCCTGAGCTGGGCACTGATTGGCTGACTGATGATGGTATTAGCACAGGGGTGTCCTGAGCTGGGCACTGATTGGCTGACAGATGATGGTGGTATTAGCACAGGGGTGTTCTGAGCTGGGCACTGATTGGCTGACTGATGATGGTATTAGCACAGGGGTGTCCTGAGCTGGGCACTGATTGGCTGACAGATGATGGTGGTATTAGCACAGGGGTGTCCTGAGCTGGGCACTGATTGGCTGACTGATGATGATGGTATTAGCACAGGGGTGTCCTGAGCTGGGCACTGATTCGCTGAAAGATGATGATGATGGTGGTATTAGCACAGGGGTGTTCTGAGCTGGGCACTGATTGGCTGACTGATGATGATGATGATGGTGGTGGTGGTATTAGCACAGGGGTGTCCTGAGCTGGGCACTGATTGGCTGACTGATGATGGTGGTATTAGCACAGGGGTGTCCTGAGCTGGGCACTGATTGGCTGACTGATGATGATGGTGGTATTAGTACAGGGGTGTCCTGAGCTGGTCACTGATTGGCTGACTGATGATGATGATGATGGTATTAGCACAGGGGTGTCCTGAGCTGGGCACTGATTGGCTGACTGATGATGATGGTATTAGCACAGGGGTGTCCTGAGCTGGGCACTGATTGGCTGACTGATGATGATGATGATGGTGGTATTAGCACAGGGGTGTCCTGAGCTGGGCACTGATTGGCTGACTGATGGTGGTGGTGGTGGTATTAGCACAGGGGTGTCCTGAGCTGGGCACTGATTGGCTGACTGATGATGATGGTGGTATTAGCACAGGGGTGTTCTGGGCTGGCCACTGATTGGCTGACAGATGATGATGATGATGGTGGTATTAGCACAGGGGTATCCTGAGCTGGGCACTGATTGGCTGACAGCACTGATTGGCTGACAGAAGATGATGGTGGTATTAGCACAGGGGTGTCCTGAGCTGGGCACTGATTGGCTGACAGATGATGATGGTGGTATTAGCACAGGGGTGTCCTGAGCTGGGCACTGATTGGCTGACAGATGATGATGGTGGTATTAGCACAGGGGTGTCCTGAGCTGGGCACTGATTGGCTGACTGATGACTGATTATGGTGGTATTAGCACAGGGGTGTCCTGAGCTGGGCACTGATTGGCTGACTGATGGTGGTGGTGGTATTAGCACAGGGGTGTCCTGAGCTGGGCACTGATTGGCTGACTGATGATGATGATGGTGGTATTAGCACAGGGGTGTCCTGAGCTGGGCACTGATTGGCTGACAGATGATGGTGGTATTAGCACAGGGGTGTCCTGAGCTGGGCACTGATTGGCTGACTGATGGTGGTATTATCACAGGGGTGTCCTGAGCTGGGCACTGATTGGCTGACTGATGATGATGATGGTGGTGGTATTAGCACAGGGGTGTCCTGAGCTGGGCACTGATTGGCTGACTGATGATGATGATGATGGTGGTGGTGGTGGTGGTATTAGCACAGGGGTGTCCTGAGCTGGGCACTGATTGGCTGACTGATGATGGTGGTATTAGCACAGGGGTGTTCTGAGCTGGGCACTGATTGGCTGACTGATGATGATGGTGGTATTAGCACAGGGGTGTCCTGAGCTGGGCACTGATTGGCTGACTGATGATGATAATGATGGTGGTATTAGCACAGTGGCGTCCTGAGCTGGGCACTGATTGGCTGACTGATGATGGTATTAGCTCAGGGGTGTCCTGAGCTGGGCACTGATTGGCTGACTGATGGTGGTGATGGTATTAGCACAGGGGTGTCCTGAGCTGGGCACTGATTGGCTGACAGATGATGATGATGGTGGTATTAGCACAGGGGTGTCCTGAGCTGTGCACTGATTGGCTGACTGATGATGATGGTGGTATTAGCACAGGGGTGTCCTGAGCTGGGCACTGATTGGCTGACTGATGAGGATGGTGGTATTAGCACAGGGGTGTCCTGAGCTGTGCACTGATTGGCTGACTGATGATGATTATGGTGGTATTAGCACAGGGGTGTCCTGAGCTGGGCACTGATTGGCTGACTGATGATGATGATGATGATGATGATGGTGGTATTAGCACAGGGGCGTCCTGAGCTTGGCACTGATTGGCTGACTGATGATGATGGTATTAGCACAGGGGTGTCCTGAGCTGTGCACTGATTGGCTGACTGATGATGATGGTGGTATTAGTACAGGGGTGTCCTGAGCTGGGCACTGATTGGCTGACAGACGATGATGGTGGTATTAGCACAGGGGTGTCCTGAGCTGGGCACTGATTGGCTGACAGATGATGATGGTGGTATTAGCACAGGGGTGTCCTGAGCTGGGCACTGATTGGCTGACTGATGATGATGATGGTGGTATTAGCACAGGGGTGTTCTGAGCTGGGCACTGATTGGCTGACTGATGATGATGGTATTAGCACAGGGGTGTCCTGAGCTGGGCACTGATTGGCTGACTGATGATTATGGTGGTATTAGCACAGGGGTGTCCTGAGCTGGGCACTGATTGGCTGACTGATGGTGGTGGTGGTGGTATTAGCACAGGGGTGTCCTGAGCTGGGCACTGATTGGCTGACTGATGATGATGATGGTGGTATTAGCACAGGGGTGTTCTGAGCTGGGCACTGATTGGCTGACTGATGATGATGATGATGGTGGTGGTATTAGCACAGGGGTGTCCTGAGCTGGGCACTGATTGGCTGACTGATGATGATGATGATGGTGGTATTAGCACAGGGGCGTCCTGAGCTGGGCACTGATTGGCTGACTGATGATGATGGTATTAGCACAGGGGTGTCCTGAGATGGGCACTGATTGGCTGACAGATGATGATGGTGGTATTAGCACAGGGGTGTCCTGAGCTGGGCACTGATTGGCTGACTGATGGTGGTGATGGTATTAGGACAGGGGTGTCCTGAGCTGGGCACTGATTGGCTGACTGATGATGATGATGGTATTAGCACAGGGGTGTCCTGAGCTGGGCACTGATTGGCTAACTGATAGTGGTGATGGTGGTATTAGCACAGGGGTGTCCTGAGCTGGGCACTGATTGGCTGACAGATGATGATGATGGTATTAGCACAGGGGTGTCCTGAGCTGGGCACTGATTGGCTGACTGATGGTGGTGGTGGTATTAGCACAGCGGTGTCCTGAGCTGGGCACTGATTGGCTGACTGATGATGATGATGGTGGTATTAGCACAGGGGTGTCCTGAGCTGGGCACTGATTGGCTGACAGATGATGGTGGTATTAGCACAGGGGTGTCCTGAGCTGGGCACTGATTGGCTGACTGATGGTGGTATTAGCACAGGGGTGTCCTGAGCTGGGCACTGATTGGCTGACTGATGATGATGATGGTGGTGGTATTAGCACAGGGGTGTCCTGAGCTGGGCACTGATTGGCTGACAGATGATGATGGTGGTATTAGCACAGGGGTGTCCTGAGCTGGGCACTGATTGGCTGACTGATGATGGTGGTATTAGCACAGGGGTGTTCTGAGCTGGGCACTGATTGGCTGACTGATGATGATGGTGGTATTAGCACAGGGGTGTCCTGAGCTGGGCACTGATTGGCTGACTGATGATGATAATGATGGTGGTACTAGCACAGTGGCGTCCTGACCTGAGCACTGATTGGCTGACTGATGATGGTATTAGCTCAGGGGTGTCCTGAGCTGGGCACTGATTGGCTGACTGATGGTGGTGATGGTATTAGCACAGGGGTGTCCTGAGCTGGGCACTGATTGGCTGACTGATGATGATGGTGGTATTAGCACAGGGGCGTCCTGAGCTTGGCACTGATTGGCTGACTGATGATGATGGTATTAGCACAGGGGTGTCCTGAGCTGTGCACTGATTGGCTGACTGATGATGATGGTGGTATTAGTACAGGGGTGTCCTGAGCTGGGCACTGATTGGCTGACAGACGATGATGGTGGTATTAGCACAGGGGTGTCCTGAGCTGGGCACTGATTGGCTGACAGATGATGATGGTGGTATTAGCACAGGGGTGTCCTGAGCTGGGCACTGATTGGCTGACTGATGATGATGATGGTGGTATTAGCACAGGGGTGTTCTGAGCTGGGCACTGATTGGCTGACTGATGATGATGGTATTAGCACAGGGGTGTCCTGAGCTGGGCACTGATTGGCTGACTGATGATTATGGTGGTATTAGCACAGGGGTGTCCTGAGCTGGGCACTGATTGGCTGACTGATGGTGGTGGTGGTGGTATTAGCACAGGGGTGTCCTGAGCTGGGCACTGATTGGCTGACTGATGATGATGTTGATGGTGGTATTAGCACAGGGGTGTTCTGAGCTGGGCACTGATTGGCTGGCTGATGATGATGATGATGGTGGTGGTATTAGCACAGGGGTGTCCTGAGCTGGGCACTGATTGGCTGACTGATGATGATGGTATTAGCACAGGGGTGTCCTGAGCTGGGCACTGATTGGCTGACAGATGATGATGGTGGTATTAGCACAGGGGTGTCCTGAGCTGGGCACTGATTGGCTGACTGATGGTGGTGATGGTATTAGGACAGGGGTGTCCTGAGCTGGGCACTGATTGGCTGACTGATGATGATGATGATGGTATTAGCACAGGGGTGTCCTGAGCTGGGCACTGATTGGCTAACTGATAGTGGTGATGGTGGTATTAGCACAGGGGTGTCCTGAGCTGGGCACTGATTGGCTGACAGATGATGATGATGGTATTAGCACAGGGGTGTCCTGAGCTGGGCACTGATTGGCTGACTGATGGTGGTGGTGGTATTAGCACAGCGGTGTCCTGAGCTGGGCACTGATTGGCTGACTGATGATGATGATGGTGGTATTAGCACAGGGGTGTCCTGAGCTGGGCACTGATTGGCTGACAGATGATGGTGGTATTAGCACAGGGGTGTCCTGAGCTGGGCACTGATTGGCTGACTGATGGTGGTATTAGCACAGGGGTGTCCTGAGCTGGGCACTGATTGGCTGACTGATGATGATGATGGTGGTGGTATTAGCACAGGGGTGTCCTGAGCTGGGCACTGATTGGCTGACAGATGATGATGGTGGTATTAGCACAGGGGTGTCCTGAGCTGGGCACTGATTGGCTGACTGATGATGGTGGTATTAGCACAGGGGTGTTCTGAGCTGGGCACTGATTGGCTGACTGATGATGATGGTGGTATTAGCACAGGGGTGTCCTGAGCTGGGCACTGATTGGCTGACTGATGATGATAATGATGGTGGTATTAGCACAGTGGCGTCCTGACCTGGGCACTGATTGGCTGACTGATGATGGTATTAGCTCAGGGGTGTCCTGAGATGGGCACTGATTGGCTGACTGATGGTGGTGATGGTATTAGCACAGGGGTGTCCTGAGCTGGGCACTGATTGGCTGACTGATGATGATGGTGGTATTAGCACAGGGGCGTCCTGAGCTTGGCACTGATTGGCTGACTGATGATGATGGTATTAGCACAGGGGTGTCCTGAGCTGTGCACTGATTGGCTGACTGATGATGATGGTGGTATTAGTACAGGGGTGTCCTGAGCTGGGCACTGATTGGCTGACAGACGATGATGGTGGTATTAGCACAGGGGTGTCCTGAGCTGGGCACTGATTGGCTGACAGATGATGATGGTGGTATTAGCACAGGGGTGTCCTGAGCTGGGCACTGATTGGCTGACTGATGATGATGATGGTGGTATTAGCACAGGGGTGTTCTGAGCTGGGCACTGATTGGCTGACTGATGATGATGGTATTAGCACAGGGGTGTCCTGAGCTGGGCACTGATTGGCTGACTGATGATTATGGTGGTGTTAGCACAGGGGTGTCCTGAGCTGGGCACTGATTGGCTGACTGATGGTGGTGGTGGTGGTATTAGCACAGGGGTGTCCTGAGCTGGGCACTGATTGGCTGACTGATGATGATGATGGTGGTATTAGCACAGGGGTGTTCTGAGCTGGGCACTGATTGGCTGACTGATGATGATGATGGTGGTGGTATTAGCACAGGGGTGTCCTGAGCTGGGCTCTGATTGGCTGACATGATGTTGGTATTAGCACAGGGGTGTCCTGAGCTGGGCATTGATTGGCTGATAGATGATGATGGTGGTATTAGCACAGGGGTGTCCTGAGCTGGGCACTGATTGGCTGACTGATGATGATGGTGGTATTAGCACAGGGGTGTCCTGAGCTGGACACTGATTGGCTGACTGATGATGATGATGGTGGTATTAGCACAGGGGTGTCCTGAGCTGGTCACTGATTGGCTGACTGATGATGATGGTGGTATTAGAACAGGGGTGTCCTGAGCTGGGCACTGATTGGCTGACTGATTATGATGATGGTGGTATTAGCACAGGGGTGTCCTGAGCTGGGCACTGATTGGCTGACAGATGATGATAATGATGGTGGTATTAGCACAGGGGCGTCCTGAGCTGGGCAGTGATTGGCTGACTGATGATGGTATTAGCTCAGGGGTGTCCTGAGCTGGGCACTGATTGGCTGACTGATGGTGGTGATGGTATTAGCACAAGGGTGTCCTGAGCTGGGCACTGATTGGCTGACTGATGATGCTGGTATTAGCACAGGGGTGTCCTGAGCTGGGCACTGATTGGCTGACAGATGATGATGATGATGATGATGATGGTGGTATTAGCACAGTGGTGTCCTGAGCTGGCACTGATTGGCTGACTGATGATGATGGTGGTATTAGCACGGGGGTGTCCTGAGCTGGGCACTGATTGGCTGACTGATGATGATGATGGTGGTATTAACACAGGGGTGTCCTGAGCTGTGCACTGATTGGCTGACTGATGATGATTATGGTGGTATTAGCACAGGGGTGTCCTGAGCTGGGCACTGATTGGCTGACTGATGATGATGATGATGGTGGTATTAGCACAGGGGCGTCCTGAGCTGGGCACTGATTGGCTGACTGATGATGATGGTATTAGCACAGGGGTGTCCTGAGCTGTGCACTGATTGGCTGACTGATGATGATGGTGGTATTAGTACAGGGGTGTCCTGAGCTGTGCACTGATTGGCTGACAGATGATGATGGTGGTATTAGCACAGGGGTGTTCTGAGCTGGGCACTGATTGGCTGACTGGTGATGGTATTAGCACAGGGGTGTCCTGAGCTGGGCACTGATTGGCTGACAAATGATGATGGTGGTATTAGCACAGGGGTGTTCTGAGCTGGGCACTGATTGGCTGACTGATGATGATGGTATTAGCACAGGGGTGTCCTGAGCTGTGCACTGATTGGCTGACTGATGATGATGGTGGTATTAGTACAGGGGTGTCCTGAGCTGTGCACTGATTGGCTGACAGATGATGATGGTGGTATTAGCTCAGGGGTGTCCTGAGCTGGGCACTGATTGGCTGACTGATGATGATGGTGGTATTAGCACTGGGGTGTCCTGAGCTGGGCACTGATTGGCTGACTGATGGTGGTGGTGGTGGTATTAGCACAGGGGTGTCCTGAGCTGGGCACTGATTGGCTGACTGATGATGATGATGGTGGTATTAGCACAGGGGTGTTCTGAGCTGGGCACTGATTGGCTGACTGATGATGATGGTATTAGCACAGGGGTGTTCTGAGCTGGGCACTGATTGGCTGACTGATGATGATGATGGTGGTATTAGCACAGGGGTGTTCTGAGCTGGGCACTGATTGGCTGACTGATGATGATGATGGTGGTATTAGCACAGGGGTGTCCTGAGCTGGGCACTGATTGGCTGACTGATGATGATGATGGTGGTATTAGCACAGGGGTGTCCTGAGCTGGGCACTGATTGGCTGACAGATGATGATTATGGTGGTATTAGCACTGGGGTGTCCTGAGCTGGGCACTGATTGGCTGACAGATGATGATTATGGTGGTATTAGCACTGGGGTGTCCTGAGCTGGGCACTGATTGGCTGACTGATGGTGGTGGTGGTGGTGGTATTAGCACAGGGGTGTCCTGAGCTGGGCACTGATTGGCTGACTGATGATGATGATGATGGTGGTATTAGCACAGGGGTGTTCTGAGCTGGGCACTGATTGGCTGACTGATGATGATGGTATTAGCACAGGGGTGTTCTGAGCTGGGCACTGATTGGCTGACTGATGATGGTGGTATTAGCACAGGGGTGTCCTGAGCTGGGCACTGATTGGCTGACTGATGATGATGGTGGTATTAGCAGAGGGGTGTCCTGAGCTGGGCACTGATTGGCTGACTGATGATGATGATGCTGGTATTAGCACAGGGGTGTCCTGAGCTGGGCACTGATTGGCTGACAGATGATGATGATGATGGTGGTATTAGCACAGTGGTGTCCTGAGCTGGGCACTGATTGGCTGACTGATGATGATGGTGGTATTAGCACGGGGGTGTCCTGAGCTGGGCACTGATTGGCTGACTGATGATGATGATGGTGGTATTAGCACAGGGGTGTCCTGAGCTGTGCACTGATTGGCTGACTGATGATGATTATGGTGGTATTAGCACAGGGGTGTCCTGAGCTGGGCACTGATTGGCTGACTGATGATGATGATGATGATGGTGGTATTAGCACAGGGGCGTCCTGAGCTGGGCACTGATTGGCTGACTGATGATGATGGTATTAGCACAGGGGTGTCCTGAGCTGTGCACTGATTGGCTGACTGATGATGATGGTGGTATTAGTACAGGGGTGTCCTGAGCTGTGCACTGATTGGCTGACAGATGATGATGGTGGTATTAGCACAGGGGTGTTCTGAGCTGGGCACTGATTGGCTGACTGATGGTGGTGATGGTATTAGCACAGGGGTGTCCTGAGCTGGGCACTGATTGGCTGACAGATGATGATGGTGGTATTAGCACAGGGGTGTTCTGAGCTGGGCACTGATTGGCTGACTGATGATGATGGTATTAGCACAGGGGTGTCCTGAGCTGTGCACTGATTGGCTGACTGATGATGATGGTGGTATTAGTACAGGGGTGTCCTGAGCTGTGCACTGATTGGCTGACAGATGATGATGGTGGTATTAGCTCAGGGGTGTCCTGAGCTGGGCACTGATTGGCTGACTGATGATGATGGTGGTATTAGCACTGGGGTGTCCTGAGCTGGGCACTGATTGGCTGACTGATGGTGGTGGTGGTGGTATTAGCACAGGGGTGTCCTGAGCTGGGCACTGATTGGCTGACTGATGATGATGATGATGGTGGTATTAGCACAGGGGTGTTCTGAGCTGGGCACTGATTGGCTGACTGATGATGATGGTATTAGCACAGGGGTGTTCTGAGCTGGGCACTGATTGGCTGACTGATGATGATGATGGTGGTATTAGCACAGGGGTGTCCTGAGCTGGGCACTGATTGGCTGACTGATGATGATGGTGGTATTAGCAGAGGGGTGTCCTGAGCTGGGCACTGATTGGCTGACTGATGATGGTATTAGCACAGGGGTGTCCTGAGCTGGGCACTGATTGGCTGACAGATGATGGTGGTATTAGCACAGGGGTGTTCTGAGCTGGGCACTGATTGGCTGACAGATGATGGTGGTATTAGCACAGGGGTGTCCTGAGCTGGGCACTGATTGGCTGACTGATGATGATGGTATTAGCACAGGGGTGTCCTGAGCTGGGCACTGATTCGCTGAAAGATGATGATGATGGTGGTATTAGCACAGGGGTGTTCTGAGCTGGGCACTGATTGGCTGACTGATGATGATGATGATGGTGGTGGTGGTGGTGGTGGTATTAGCACAGGGGTGTCCTGAGCTGGGCACTGATTGGCTGACTGATGATGGTGGTATTAGCACAGGGGTGTCCTGAGCTGGGCACTGATTGGCTGACTGATGATGATGGTGGTATTAGTACAGGGGTGTCCTGAGCTGGTCACTGATTGGCTGACTGATGATGATGATGATGGTATTAGCACAGGGGTGTCCTGAGCTGGGCACTGATTGGCTGACTGATGATGATGGTATTAGCACAGGGGTGTCCTGAGCTGGGCACTGATTGGCTGACTGATGATGATGATGATGGTGGTATTAGCACAGGGGTGTCCTGAGCTGGGCACTGATTGGCTGACTGATGGTGGTGGTGGTGGTATTAGCACAGGGGTGTCCTGAGCTGGGCACTGATTGGCTGACTGATGATGATGGTGGTATTAGCACAGGGGTGTTCTGGGCTGGCCACTGATTGGCTGACAGATGATGATGATGATGGTGGTATTAGCACAGGGGTATCCTGAGCTGGGCACTGATTGGCTGACAGCACTGATTGGCTGACAGAAGATGATGGTGGTATTAGCACAGGGGTGTCCTGAGCTGGGCACTGATTGGCTGACAGATGATGATGGTGGTATTAGCACAGGGGTGTCCTGAGCTGGGCACTGATTGGCTGACAGATGATGATGGTGGTATTAGCACAGGGGTGTCCTGAGCTGGGCACTGATTGGCTGACTGATGACTGATTATGGTGGTATTAGCACAGGGGTGTCCTGAGCTGGGCACTGATTGGCTGACTGATGATGATGATGGTATTAGCACAGGGGTGTCCTGAGCTGGGCACTGATTGGCTGACTGATGGTGGTGATGGTGGTATTAGCACAGGGGTGTCCTGAGCTGGGCACTGATTGGCTGACAGATGATGATGATGGTATTAGCACAGGGGTGTCCTGAGCTGGGCACTGATTGGCTGACTGATGGTGGTGGTGGTATTAGCACAGGGGTGTCCTGAGCTGGGCACTGATTGGCTGACTGATGATGATGATGGTGGTATTAGCACAGGGGTGTCCTGAGCTGGGCACTGATTGGCTGACAGATGATGGTGGTATTAGCACAGGGGTGTCCTGAGCTGGGCACTGATTGGCTGACTGATGGTGGTATTATCACAGGGGTGTCCTGAGCTGGGCACTGATTGGCTGACTGATGATGATGATGATGGTGGTATTAGCACAGGGGTGTCCTGAGCTGGGCACTGATTGGCTGACAGATGATGATGGTGGTATTAGCACAGGGGTGTCCTGAGCTGGGCACTGATTGGCTGACTGATGATGGTGGTATTAGCACAGGGGTGTTCTGAGCTGGGCACTGATTGGCTGACTGATGATGATGGTGGTATTAGCACAGGGGTGTCCTGAGCTGGGCACTGATTGGCTGACTGATGATGATAATGATGGTGGTATTAGCACAGTGGCGTCCTGAGCTGGGCACTGATTGGCTGACTGATGATGGTATTAGCTCAGGGGTGTCCTGAGCTGGGCACTGATTGGCTGACTGATGGTGGTGATGGTATTAGCACAGGGGTGTCCTGAGCTGGGCACTGATTGGCTGACAGATGATGATGATGGTGGTATTAGCACAGGGGTGTCCTGAGCTGTGCACTGATTGGCTGACTGATGATGGTGGTATTAGCACAGGGGTGTCCTGAGCTGGGCACTGATTGGCTGACTGATGATGATGGTGGTATTAGCACAGGGGTGTCCTGAGCTGTGCACTGATTGGCTGACTGATGATGATTATGGTGGTATTAGCACAGGGGTGTCCTGAGCTGGGCACTGATTGGCTGACTGATGATGATGATGATGATGATGATGGTGGTATTAGCACAGGGGCGTCCTGAGCTTGGCACTGATTGGCTGACTGATGATGATGGTATTAGCACAGGGGTGTCCTGAGCTGTGCACTGATTGGCTGACTGATGATGATGGTGGTATTAGTACAGGGGTGTCCTGAGCTGGGCACTGATTGGCTGACAGACGATGATGGTGGTATTAGCACAGGGGTGTCCTGAGCTGGGCACTGATTGGCTGACAGATGATGATGGTGGTATTAGCACAGGGGTGTCCTGAGCTGGGCACTGATTGGCTGACTGATGATGATGATGGTGGTATTAGCACAGGGGTGTTCTGAGCTGGGCACTGATTGGCTGACTGATGATGATGGTATTAGCACAGGGGTGTCCTGAGCTGGGCACTGATTGGCTGACTGATGATTATGGTGGTATTAGCACAGGGGTGTCCTGAGCTGGGCACTGATTGGCTGACTGATGGTGGTGGTGGTGGTATTAGCACAGGGGTGTCCTGAGCTGGGCACTGATTGGCTGACTGATGATGATGATGGTGGTATTAGCACAGGGGTGTTCTGAGCTTTGCACTGATTGGCTGACTGATGATGATGATGATGGTGGTGGTATTAGCACAGGGGTGTCCTGAGCTGGGCACTGATTGGCTGACATGATGATGATGATGGTGGTATTAGCACAGGGGCGTCCTGAGCTGGGCACTGATTGGCTGACTGATGATGATGGTATTAGCACAGGGGTGTCCTGAGCTGGGCACTGATTGGCTGACAGATGATGATGGTGGTATTAGCACAGGGGTGTCCTGAGCTGGGCACTGATTGGCTGACTGATGGTGGTGATGGTATTAGCACAGGGGTGTCCTGAGCTGGGCACTGATTGGCTGACTGATGATGATGATGGTATTAGCACAGGGGTGTCCTGAGCTGGGCACTGATTGGCTAACTGATAGTGGTGATGGTGGTATTAGCACAGGGGTGTCCTGAGCTGGGCACTGATTGGCTGACAGATGATGATGATGGTATTAGCACAGGGGTGTCCTGAGCTGGGCACTGATTGGCTGACTGATGGTGGTGGTGGTATTAGCACAGCGGTGTCCTGAGCTGGGCACTGATTGGCTGACTGATGATGATGATGGTGGTATTAGCACAGGGGTGTCCTGAGCTGGGCACTGATTGGCTGACAGATGATGGTGGTATTAGCACAGGGGTGTCCTGAGCTGGGCACTGATTGGCTGACTGATGGTGGTATTAGCACAGGGGTGTCCTGAGCTGGGCACTGATTGGCTGACTGATGATGATGATGGTGGTGGTATTAGCACAGGGGTGTCCTGAGCTGGGCACTGATTGGCTGACAGATGATGATGGTGGTATTAGCACAGGGGTGTCCTGAGCTGGGCACTGATTGGCTGACTGATGATGATGATGGTGGTATTAGCACAGGGGTGTTCTGAGCTGGGCACTGATTGGCTGACTGATGATGATGGTGGTATTAGCACAGGGGTGTCCTGAGCTGGGCACTGATTGGCTGACTGATGATGATAATGATGGTGGTATTAGCACAGTGGCGTCCTGACCTGGGCACTGATTGGCTGACTGATGATGGTATTAGCTCAGGGGTGTCCTGAGCTGGGCACTGATTGGCTGACTGATGGTGGTGATGGTATTAGCACAGGGGTGTCCTGAGCTGGGCACTGATTGGCTGACTGATGATGATGGTGGTATTAGCACAGGGGCGTCCTGAGCTTGGCACTGATTGGCTGACTGATGATGATGGTATTAGCACAGGGGTGTCCTGAGCTGTGCACTGATTGGCTGACTGATGATGATGGTGGTATTAGTACAGGGGTGTCCTGAGCTGGGCACTGATTGGCTGACAGACGATGATGGTGGTATTAGCACAGGGGTGTCCTGAGCTGGGCACTGATTGGCTGACAGATGATGATGGTGGTATTAGCACAGGGGTGTCCTGAGCTGGGCACTGATTGGCTGACTGATGATGATGATGGTGGTATTAGCACAGGGGTGTTCTGAGCTGGGCACTGATTGGCTGACTGATGATGATGGTATTAGCACAGGGGTGTCCTGAGCTGGGCACTGATTGGCTGACTGATGATTATGGTGGTATTAGCACAGGGGTGTCCTGAGCTGGGCACTGATTGGCTGACTGATGGTGGTGGTGGTGGTATTAGCACAGGGGTGTCCTGAGCTGGGCACTGATTGGCTGACTGATGATGATGTTGATGGTGGTATTAGCACAGGGGTGTTCTGAGCTGGGCACTGATTGGCTGGCTGATGATGATGATGATGGTGGTGGTATTAGCACAGGGGTGTCCTGAGCTGGGCACTGATTGGCTGACTGATGATGATGATGGTGGTATTAGCACAGGGGTGTTCTGAGCTGGGCACTGATTGGCTGACTGATGATGATGGTATTAGCACAGGGGTGTTCTGAGCTGGGCATTGATTGGCTGACAGATGATGATGATGGTGGTATTAGCACAGGGGTGTCCTGAGCTGGGCACTGATTGGTTGACAGATGATGGTGGTATTAGCACAGGGGTGTCCTGAGCTGGGCACTGATTGGCTGACTGATGATGATGATGATGGTGGTGGTATTAGCACAGGGGTGTCCTGAGCTGGGCACTGATTGGCTGACTGATGGTGGTGATGGTATTAGCACAGGGGTGTCCTGAGCTGGGCACTGATTGGCTGACTGATGATGATGATGGTGGTATTAGCACAGGGGTGTCCTGAGCTGGGCACTGATTGGCTGACTGATGATGATGATGGTGGTATTAGCACAGGGGTGTTCTGAGCTGGGCACTGATTGGCTGACTGATGATGATGATGGTGGTGGTATTAGCACAGGGGTGTCCTGAGCTGGGCTCTGATTGGCTGACATGATGTTGGTATTAGCACAGGGGTGTCCTGAGCTGGGCATTGATTGGCTGATAGATGATGATGGTGGTATTAGCACAGGGGTGTCCTGAGCTGGGCACTGATTGGCTGACTGATGATGATGGTGGTATTAGCACAGGGGTGTCCTGAGCTGGACACTGATTGGCTGACTGATGATGATGATGGTGGTATTAGCACAGGGGTGTCCTGAGCTGGTCACTGATTGGCTGACTGATGATGATGGTGGTATTAGAACAGGGGTGTCCTGAGCTGGGCACTGATTGGCTGACTGATTATGATGATGGTGGTATTAGCACAGGGGTGTCCTGAGCTGGGCACTGATTGGCTGACTGATGATGATGATGATGGTGGTATTAGCACTAGGGCGTCCTGAGCTGGGCACTGATTGGCTGACTGATGATGATGGTATTAGCACAGGGGTGTCCTGAGCTGGGCACTGATTGGCTGACAGATGATGATGGTTGTATTAGCACAGGGGTGTCCTGAGCTGGGCACTGATTGGCTGACTGATGGTGGTGATGGTATTAGCACAGGGGTGTCCTGAGCTGGGCACTGATTGGCTGACTGATGATGATGATGGTATTAGCACAGGGGTGTCCTGAGCTGGGCACTGATTGGCTAACTGATAGTGGTGATGGTGGTATTAGCACAGGGGTGTCCTGAGCTGGGCACTGATTGGCTGACAGATGATGATGATGGTATTAGCACAGGGGTGTCCTGAGCTGGGCACTGATTGGCTGACTGATGGTGGTGGTGGTATTAGCACAGGGGTGTCCTGAGCTGGGCACTGATTGGCTGACAGATGATGATGATGGTATTAGCACAGGGGTGTTCTGAGCTGGGCACTGATTGGCTGACTGATGATGATGGTATTAGCACAGGGGTGTCCTGAGCTGGGCACTGATTGGCTGACTGATGATTATGGTGGTATTAGCACAGGGGTGTCCTGAGCTGGGCACTGATTGGCTGACTGATGGTGGTGGTGGTGGTATTAGCACAGGGGTGTCCTGAGCTGGGCACTGATTGGCTGACTGATGATGATGTTGATGGTGGTATTAGCACAGGGGTGTTCTGAGCTGGGCACTGATTGGCTGGCTGATGATGATGATGATGATGGTGGTGGTATTAGCACAGGGGTGTCCTGAGCTGGGCACTGATTGGCTGACTGATGATGATGATGGTGGTATTAGCACAGGGGTGTTCTGAGCTGGGCACTGATTGGCTGACTGATGATGATGGTATTAGCACAGGGGTGTTCTGAGCTGGGCATTGATTGGCTGACAGATGATGATGATGGTGGTATTAGCACAGGGGTGTCCTGAGCTGGCCACTGATTGGTTGACAGATGATGGTGGTATTAGCACAGGGGTGTCCTGAGCTGGGCACTGATTGGCTGACTGATGATGATGATGATGGTGGTGGTATTAGCACAGGGGTGTCCTGAGCTGGGCACTGATTGGCTGACTGATGGTGGTGATGGTATTAGCACAGGGGTGTCCTGAGCTGGGCACTGATTGGCTGACTGATGATGATGATGGTGGTATTAGCACAGGGGTGTCCTGAGCTGGGCACTGATTGGCTGACTGATGATGATGATGGTGGTATTAGCACAGGGGTGTTCTGAGCTGGGCACTGATTGGCTGACTGATGATGATGATGGTGGTGGTATTAGCACAGGGGTGTCCTGAGCTGGGCTCTGATTGGCTGACATGATGTTGGTATTAGCACAGGGGTGTCCTGAGCTGGGCATTGATTGGCTGATAGATGATGATGGTGGTATTAGCACAGGGGTGTCCTGAGCTGGGCACTGATTGGCTGACTGATGATGATGGTGGTATTAGCACAGGGGTGTCCTGAGCTGGACACTGATTGGCTGACTGATGATGATGATGGTGGTATTAGCACAGGGGTGTCCTGAGCTGGTCACTGATTGGCTGACTGATGATGATGGTGGTATTAGAACAGGGGTGTCCTGAGCTGGGCACTGATTGGCTGACTGATTATGATGATGGTGGTATTAGCACAGGGGTGTCCTGAGCTGGGCACTGATTGGCTGACTGATGATGATGATGATGGTGGTATTAGCACTAGGGCGTCCTGAGCTGGGCACTGATTGGCTGACTGATGATGATGGTATTAGCACAGGGGTGTCCTGAGCTGGGCACTGATTGGCTGACAGATGATGATGGTTGTATTAGCACAGGGGTGTCCTGAGCTGGGCACTGATTGGCTGACTGATGGTGGTGATGGTATTAGCACAGGGGTGTCCTGAGCTGGGCACTGATTGGCTGACTGATGATGATGATGGTATTAGCACAGGGGTGTCCTGAGCTGGGCACTGATTGGCTAACTGATAGTGGTGATGGTGGTATTAGCACAGGGGTGTCCTGAGCTGGGCACTGATTGGCTGACAGATGATGATGATGGTATTAGCACAGGGGTGTCCTGAGCTGGGCACTGATTGGCTGACTGATGGTGGTGGTGGTATTAGCACAGGGGTCTCCTGAGCTGGGCACTGATTGGCTGACTGATGATGGTGGTATTAGCACAGGGGTGTCCTGAGCTGGGCACTGATTGGCTGACTGATGATGGTGGTATTAGCACAGGGGTGTCCCGAGCTGGGCACTGATTGGCTGACTGATGATGATGATGGTGGTATTAGCACAGGGTTGTCCTGAGCTGTGCACTGATTGGCTGACTGATGATGATGGTGGTATTAGCACAGGGGTGTCCAAAGCTGGGCACTGATTTGCTGACAGATGATGGTGGTATTAGCACAGGGGTGTTCTGAACTGGGCACTGATTGGCTGACATATGATGGTGGTATTATCACAGGGGTGTCCTGAGCTGGGCACTGATTGGCTGACTGATGGTGGTGATGGTGGTATTAGCAGAGGGGTGTCCTGAGCTGGGCACTGATTGGCTGACTGATGATGGTATTAGCACAGGGGTGTCCTGAGCTGGGCACTGATTGGCTGACAGATGATGGTGGTATTAGCACAGGGGTGTTCTGAGCTGGGCACTGATTGGCTGACAGATGATGATGGTGGTATTAGCACAGGGGTGTCCAAAGCTGGGCACTGATTTGCTGACAGATGATGGTGGTATTAACACAGGGGTGTTCTGAACTGGGCACTGATTGGCTGACAGATGATGGTGGTTTTAGCACAGGGGTGTCCTGAGCTGGGCACTGATTGGCTGACTGATGATGATGGTATTAGCACAGGGGTGTCCTGAGCTGGGCACTGATTCACTGAAAGATGATGATGATGGTGGTATTAGCACAGGGGTGTTCTGAGCTGGGCACTGATTGGCTGACTGATGATGATGATGATGGTGGTGGTGGTGGTGGTGGTATTAGCACAGGGGTGTCCTGAGCTGGGCACTGATTGGCTGACTGATGATGATGGTGGTATTAGCACAGGGGTGTCCTGAGCTGGGCACTGATTGGCTGACTGATGATGATGGTGGTATTAGTACAGGGGTGTCCTGAGCTGGGCACTGATTGGCTGACTGATGATGATGATGATGATGGTATTAGCACAGGGGTGTCCTGAGCTGGGCACTGATTGGCTGACTGATGATGATGGTATTAGCACAGGGGTGTCCTGAGCTGGGCACTGATTGGCTGACTGATGATGATGATGATGGTGGTATTAGCACAGGGGTGTCCTGAGCTGGGCACTGATTGGCTGACTGATGGTGGTGGTGGTGGTATTAGCACAGGGGTGTCCTGAGCTGGGCTCTGATTGGCTGACATGATGTTGGTATTAGCACAGGGGTGTCCTGAGCTGGGCATTGATTGGCTGATAGATGATGATGGTGGTATTAGCACAGGGGTGTCCTGAGCTGGGCACTGATTGGCTGACTGATGATGATGGTGGTATTAGCACAGGGGTGTCCTGAGCTGGACACTGATTGGCTGACAGATGATGATGATGGTGGTATTAGCACAGGGGTGTCCTGAGCTGGTCACTGATTGGCTGACTGATGATGATGATGGTGTTATTAGCACAGGGTTGTCCTGAGCTGTGCACTGATTGGCTGACTGATGATGATGGTGGTATTAGCACAGGGGTGTCCAAAGCTGGGCACTGATTTGCTGACAGATGATGGTGGTATTAGCACAGGGGTGTCCTGAACTGGGCACTGATCGGCTGACAGATGATGATGGTATTAGCACAGGGGTGTCCTGAGCTGGGCACTGATTGGCTGACTGATGATGATGGTATTAGCACAGGGGTGTCCTGAGCTGGGCACTGATTGGCTGACTGATGATGATGATGATGGTGGTATTAGCACAGGGGTGTCCTGAGCTGGGCACTGATTGGCTGACTGATGGTGGTGGTGGTGGTATTAGCACAGGGGTGTCCTGAGCTGGGCTCTGATTGGCTGACATGATGTTGGTATTAGCACAGGGGTGTCCTGAGCTGGGCATTGATTGGCTGATAGATGATGATGGTGGTATTAGCACAGGGGTGTCCTGAGCTGGGCACTGATTGGCTGACTGATGATGATGGTGGTATTAGCACAGGGGTGTCCTGAGCTGGACACTGATTGGCTGACTGATGATGATGATGGTGGTATTAGCACAGGGGTGTCCTGAGCTGGTCACTGATTGGCTGACTGATGATGATGGTGGTATTAGAACAGGGGTGTCCTGAGCTGGGCACTGATTGGCTGACTGATTATGATGATGGTGGTATTAGCACAGGGGTGTCCTGAGCTGGGCACTGATTGGCTGACTGATGATGATGATGATGGTGGTATTAGCACAGGGGCGTCCTGAGCTGGGCACTGATTGGCCGACTGATGATGGTATTAGCACAGGGGTGTCCTGAGCTGGGCACTGATTGGCTGACAGATGATGATGGTGGTATTAGCACAGGGGTGTCCTGAGCTGGGCACTGATTGGCTGACTGATGGTGGTGATGGTATTAGCACAGGGGTGTCCTGAGCTGGGCACTGATTGGCTGACTGATGATGATGATGGTATTAGCACAGGGGTGTCCTGAGCTGGGCACTGATTGGCTAACTGATAGTGGTGATGGTGGTATTAGCACAGGGGTGTCCTAAGCTGGGCACTGATTGGCTGACAGATGATGATGATGGTATTAGCACAGGGGTGTCCTGAGCTGGGCACTGATTGGCTGACTGATGGTGGTGGTGGTATTAGCACAGGGGTCTCCTGAGCTGGGCACTGATTGGCTGACTGATGATGATGATGGTGGTATTAGCACAGGGGTGTCCTGAGCTGGGCACTGATTGGCTGACAGATGATTATGGTGGTATTAGCACAGGGGTGTCCTGAGCTGGGCACTGATTGGCTGACAGATGATGATGATGGTGGTATTAGCACAGGGGTGTCCTGAGCTGGGCACTGATTGGCTGACTGATGATGATGATGGTGGTATTAGCACAGGGGTGTTCTGAGCTGGGCACTGATTGGCTGACTGATGATGATGGTATTAGCACAGGGGTGTCCCGAGCTGGGCACTGATTGGCTGACTGATGATGATGATGGTGGTATTAGCACAGGGTTGTCCTGAGCTGTGCACTGATTGGCTGACTGATGATGATGGTGATATTAGCACAGGGGTGTCCAAAGCTGGGCACTGATTTGCTGACAGATGATGGTGGTATTAGCACAGGGGTGTTCTGAACTGGGCACTGATTGGCTGACAGATGATGGTGGTATTATCACAGGGGTGTCCTGAGCTGGGCACTGATTGGCTGACTGATGGTGGTGGTGGTATTAGCACAGGGGTCTCCTGAGCTGGGCACTGATTGGCTGACTGATGATGATGATGGTGGTATTAGCACAGGGGTGTCCTGAGCTGGGCACTGATTGGCTGACAGATGATTATGGTGGTATTAGCACAGGGGTGTCCTGAGCTGGGCACTGATTGGCTGACTGATGATGATGATGGTGGTGGTATTAGCACAGGGGTGTCCTGAGCTGGGCACTGATTGGCTGACAGATGATGATGATGGTGGTATTAGCACAGGGGTGTCCTGAGCTGGGCACTGATTGGCTGACTGATGATGATGATGGTGGTATTAGCACAGGGGTGTTCTGAGCTGGGCACTGATTGGCTGACTGATGATGATGGTATTAGCACAGGGGTGTCCTGAGCTGGGCACTGATTGGCTGACAGATGATGATGGTGGTATTAGCACAGGGGTGTCCTGAGCTGGGCACTGATTGGCTGACTGATGATGATGATGGTGGTATTAGCACAGGGTCGTCCTGAGCTGTGCACTGATTGGCTGACTGATGATGATGGTGGTATTAGCACAGGGGTGTCCAAAGCTGGGCACTGATTTGCTGACAGATGATGGTGGTATTAGCACAGGGGTGTTCTGAACTGGGCACTGATTGGCTGACAGATGATGGTGGTATTATCACAGGGGTGTCCTGAGCTGGGCACTGATTGGCTGACTGATGATGATGGTGGTATTAGCACAGGGGTGTCCTGAGCTGGGCACTGATTGGCTGACTGATGATGATGATGGTGGTGGTGGTGGTATTAGCACAGGGGTGTCCTGAGCTGTGCACTGATTGGCTGACTGATGATGATGGTATTATTAGCACAGGGGTGTCCTGAGCTGGGCACTGATTGGCTGACTGATGATGATGGTGGTATTAGCACAGGGGTGTCCTGAGCTGGGCACTGATTGGCTGACTGATGATGATGGTGGTATTAGTACAGGGGTGTCCTGAGCTGGGCACTGATTGGCTGACTGATGATGATGATGGTATTAGCACAGGGGTGTCCTGAGCTGGGCACTGATTGGCTGACTGATGATGATGGTATTAGCACAGGGGTGTCCTGAGCTGGGCACTGATTGGCTGACTGATGATGATGATGGTGGTATTAGCACAGGGGTGTCCTGAGCTGGGCACTGATTGGCTGACAGATGATGATGATGATGGTGGTATTAGCACAGTGGTGTTCTGAGCTGTGCACTGATTGGCTGACTGATGATGATGGTGGTGGTATTAGTACAGGGGTTTCCTCAGCTGGGCACTGATTGGCTGACTGATGGTGGTGGTATTAGCACAGGGGTGTCCTGAGCTGTGCACTGATTGGCTGACTGATGATGATGATGATGGTGGTATTAGTACAGGGGTGTCCTGAGCTGGACACTGATTGGCTGACTGATGATGATGGTGGTGGTATTGGCACAGGTTCGCACCTGTGAGCAATGTTAGTAAATGAGTATCTCAGACTTCTCTATAAGAACCAGGAGAGGGGGATGGGGAACTGCCCTAATCGGTGACTTGTGTGCTCTCTGCAGGTATATTTGTAGCCGTCCTCATCCTCTCTATATCCTTTGCTGGTCATCTCCGTCCTGCCAGCCGGGCGCCGGTCCTCTTCAGTCCAGGCACCAATATACAGCTGCTCTTAGACCTGAAGTATAATCTCAGTGCGGAGGGAATATCCTGCGTTACTTGCTCCGGTAAGTGTCCACTTGTAGTTACAGGGACGTTTAACCTAAAATACAATTGTACCTGTATACTGTAATTGTTATTATCAGCAATTCTACTGTGTATAATAAATAGATAGGATAGGTAGATGTATACTGATAGATAGGATAGATATATAATATATATTTAAATGTTTTCATAACTTGACAGAACTAGGTATGTTTTGTATACGTTATACAGTTGCTGTTGCAGCCATGTTCTCAGTATTCCCCCATTTCCTGTGTAATATAAAGGTGCTGGCCGCAGTACTCTAGTGACAGGATGTTAGCTGTGCGCAGAGAAATATCTTCCTCCATGATCACAACAGAAACATGTACAAATAGATTGTGTGCACCCCATAAAATGTATTTAACAATATCTCAACCTGTCATTTATTTAAATAATAAAATATATTTTTTCACCTAGAACAGCTTTACCAGGCGCAACAGGAATTCATCGTATGTAAATGTATAATATCCAGATTACAGTGATCAGTTGTAAATGGCAGCATTTTAGGAAAACCAGGACAAATGGCAGTTTGCATTGTATCTGAGCCAGTGACATCACAAAGGGTATTCTCGTACACATCGGCTCGTATCGGTACACATCGGCTCGTATCGGTACACATCGGCTCACATCACCAAACATCGGCCTACTTACAGTCTCTGCTATGCGTATGTGAATGGGGCACTTTTATTTTTAGCCATTTCAGTGTTAAGGTCGAGTGCGACTCATCCTCCGCATACACACCAGCAGTGTTACATGTATATTCAGTAGCAAAGAAAGAGTTCAACTAAGTATGAATAAACCTTCCTGACCATCCCCCGCTGGTATTCCTGGGTACCAGGAGAAGAGGTGATGGCGTCTATCAGAGCTACAGATCACTGTGCAGAGCCGGGGGATGGGAGCACGGGGGCAATAAGAGTCTAATGCTCTGATCTCCCCCTTCCAGCTTCAATATACTCATCGGTACGCTCATTAATATGCAGCCGGGTGCCTACGTTACACAATGGTACGTATTGTCAGGCTGCCAGATTATTCCTGCACCATTGCTGTGTGTCTGGACAATGCAGACCAGCACAGATAAATATAAATGTATTATTGGTTTCAATGCAGATTATTCTGTAAATATATTCCATAGATTTCTGCAGTTTTGGGAAGATGAACTGGTGTCAAACCAAAACCATCAAATTATTACTGTTTAGAGAAGTTAAATCTACGTGTTTGCTTTTAGTTCCTTTTTTGCAATTTCAGTAGCGGTAAATCATTTTGTGTTGATCTTTGCTGTTTGGGAAAGTATAAGAAAACTTGTCTAATAGTAATATCTTCTGCAATACACAAGGTAGAGCTTGTGTCAGTACTACAGTACGGTATATAAAGTAATGACTGATATAGGTGTAGGGATGAGACCAGCCAGCAATCAGGGGAGAGAACCTGCAGGGGAGAGGGGTAATCGCGCTGTACGTCAGGTGCCTGCAGGGGAGAGGGGTAATTGCGCTGTGCGTCAGGTGCCTGCAGGGGAGAGGAGTAATCGCGCTGTGCATCAGGTGCCTGCAGGGGAGAGGGGTAATCGTGCTGTACGTCAGGTGCCTGCAGGGCAGAGGGGTAATCACGCTGTATGTCAGGTGCCTGCAGGGGAGAGGGGTAATCACGCTGTATGTCAGGTGCCTGCAGGGGAGAGGGGTAATGGCGCTGTACGTCAGGTGCCTGTAGGGGAGAGGGGTAATCGCGCTGTACGTCAGGTGCCTGCAGGGGAGAGGGGTAATGGCGCTGTACGTCAGGTGCCTGCAGGACGTATCGTCTGTGATTTGTTGGAACCTAATGTAAGGAAGAGAATCTGTTCCCCGGCACCCCCCTCCCCAGTGCCTGTGTGTTATTCGGGGAGTGTACATAGGAGTAACACTGGGGGTGCTGGCTTCTGTGCCCCAATCTTCAGGAACCCAAGGACACTGCCTGGCAGATAAATCTGCCCATATGTACGATCAACTTGTTACTATTTCCTTGAAATATCAGATTATTATTACTGTCACCTGCACACAGTAGAAGCAGCCATGACATCATTGTGGTCTAGGGGAGTCACTGAGGCACGAGGCACTCACCTAGGCTACATTATCATGCTGATTGGGTGAGTCCTCAAGGCAGGTAGGCGAGCACTACATTGTAATAAAAGCCGATTTCACGCTTCTCTGTAGGGAGAGCGACCGTCACATTCAGTGTGTGATTTCCAGCCAGACTTTGTGCAGATTAATGTTTTATTCATTGCATGTGGCCTTTCCAGGCGCGCCGCTGCCTTTGTTGTGTAATGTGGCCTTTCTAGGCGCGCCGCTGCCTTTGTTGTGTAATGTGGCCTTTCCAGGCGCGCCGCTGCCTTTGTTGTGTAATGTGGCCTTTCTAGGCGCGCCGCTGCCCTTGTTGTGTAATGTGGCCTTTCTAGGCGCGCCGCTGCCCTTGTTGTGTATTGTGGCCTTTCTAGGCGCGCTGCTGCCTTTGTTGTGTAATGTGGCCTTTCTAGGCGCGTTGCTGCCTTTGTTGTGCAATGTGGCCTTTCTAGGCGCGTTGCTGCCTTTGTTGTGCAATGTGGCCTTTCTAGGCGCGCCGCTGCCTTTGTTGTGTAATGTGGCCTTTCTGGGCGCGCCGCTGCCTTTGTTGTGTAATGTGGCCTTTCTGGGCGCGCCGCTGCCTTTGTTGTGTAATGTGCCCTTTCTAGGCGCACCGCTGCCTTTGTTGTGTAATGTGGCCTTTCTAGGCGCGCTGCTGCCTTTGTTGTGTAATGTGGCCTTTCTAGGCGCGCTGCTGCCTTTGTTGTGTAATGTGGCCTTTCTAGGCGCGCCGCTGCCTTTGTTGTGTAATGTGGCCTTTCTAGGCGCGTTGCTGCCTTTGTTGTGTAATGTGGCCTTTCTAGGCGCGCCGCTGCCTTTGTTGTGTAATGTGGCCTTTCTAGGCGCGCCGCTGCCTTTGTTGTGTAATGTGGCCTTTCTAGGCGCGCTGCTGCCTTTGTTGTGTAATTTGGCCTTTCTAGGTGCGCTGCTGCCTTTGTTGTGTAATGTGGCCTTTCTAGGCGCGCCGCTGCCTTTGTTGTGTAATGTGGACTTACAGGGTCTGGATCTAAATTAAATGTATCTTCAGTTATCTACATGAGGCCTCCCGGATCTATTGTGTGTTCTGCCAGTTATAGGATGGCGTTGTCCTGTTTGGCCGAGCATGCCCACTGATCTGTAGATGAGAAGGGTATCTGTCCAAGGCCTGTCTATAGTACATTTATTTAGCCCATTTAATGTCACAGTAAAGGTTTCCTATCTGGCCTAGAAAAGCTTTGACATTTAGTTTAGATGGAAAAGTGAAATGAATATCCGATTCTAATTAAATGTATCCTAGTGCTTGCTGCCATTCTAAGATAAAGCCACAGTGTTAAAGGGCCACCTGTCCCCAGCACACGGTGAAGGCAGCCATTTTGTGGTCTGGACCAATATCCACTATGACCTAGTGACACTGGAGGAGGCCTGGTGCCCGCTGATGCTGGTGCTGGATTGTGAGACCTTTCTCCACGTGTACGTCTCTGTAAAGCTGTGAAACATTTTACATGAGGGGAAAAGCTGTGTTCTGCCTTAGCTGACTAAGCACAAGATGGCTCCCTTTTATACAAGTCATTAATATGGGCTGAATGTGCGAGCAGGTCCGGTTCTCCAAGAACAGGACCCACCCGAACATCAGGTTTTCCCACCTAAGGCCCGTATTCAATTAGCCGTGATAAGTCCGAATCCGCGAAAAGTATCGCGGGTGACGTAATTTTGCCAGGTGGAAACTTTTCACCCTATTCAATCACAAAGACTTTTTGCGTAAGCGGAAAGTCAATGCAATGTACTAAGCGGACAAGTTTCGCCTATGAATAGCAGGCAGAAAAAAGGGTAGAATTGTGGTTTTGGGGTAAAAAGTTGGGGAAACTGCCCTGCACCCCTGTGTCAGGTCCCCAAAGGTTAACTGCTTTAAAAAAAAAAGAGGAACACCCCAAACATTGCCATTGAAAAAGGGGGCAAAAAAACAAACAAAGTTGGGGTATAAACTAGTGAAATGAGCTCTTGGGGGGTCTGCAAGTATGGGGGAGGTGTTTCTTACATTGCAGGTGCATGCTGAAGGCACGTTCATGGTTTTTTTAAACTTCACTTTTGCAATTTTTAACCATTCTCGCACCCATTTTCATGTACCCCAAATTTGCTGGGACTACTTATTTTCTCCCCCAAAAAAACTACCCGAAATACCTTCAGTAGTGGTATTCGGGGGCAACTACATTGATCGCCAATGTTAGAGCATCTTTTGGGGGGTGTCAGGCTGATTTCCCCAAATCTGACAGCACTTTTCACCTGTTTCCGTTTCGCCAGGTCCTGTTTATGCGTCCTTTATAAACAAATAAGGCGAAAAGCAGCGACGCGCACGAAAAGTGAATTCGCCAAAAACATGCGATGTAGGCGAAAAGTACATTTCGCAGACGGAGGAGAAATTATCGCAGCTAAATGCATACGGGCCTAACTCTGAATCAAAATGAGGCAAAACGTCGTCATCCCGCTGTCTGATTCTCTCTGGTTTTGGATTCTATAAAGGTCCCGGTGATCGGCGCCATTTCACTCCGGCTGTGGGGAGTGCCAGGACAGACGAGCTCTGTTGTTCAAGGGTGCAGTGTTGTCGCGCTGGGGCTGCTGTACATAAAGTGCGGGGTGCTGCTGTGTCACTGTTGTCCTGTCAATCAAGGGGCCAGGGCTGCAGTTCATAAAGGGGTGCTGTGTCGTCCAGGGGTGCTGCTGTGTCGTCCAGGGGTGCTCTTCCCTAATGTAAATAAAAAAAAAATTTAAATTAAGAATTATCATTCCA